>JAOBRG010392279.1:0-10515 GCA_027574985.1 Umimayanthus nakama | reverse complement strand
GGGAGGGGGAAGAGGTTAGATCTTTGCTCGAGTAGACCAGTTTCTCTCTCCTCGTATTTGGACGAACAATCTTTTTGTAAAACAGAATCAGTTTTCTTGAAGTCTTACTCGTTAAAACAGTTGAGTTTTTTTCATTCTGCATAACATATATTTCTAGTTATCTTTCGACTCAATTTTAGTTTCAAACGAAACGAGTTTACAAGTTGATTGAGTATGGCATAGCCAGCACTTACTGAAACTTTGAGCTCAAAATTACAGATAATTTTTGAGAAACGAGTGTTGCAATAATGGCGTCTAATTTGTAGACATTTCGATGACTTGCAGCAGCTTTTGTTTCGAGTCAAACACGTTCATTCTCTGCGACTGACAACCTCTCCATCTCCTAGGGTTCGACATCTTATGTGAGAACCTTTGGTAGCTACTATGGCTGTGCCAAACTTCTTCGGTCTAAACCGGGGTCAAACTAACATGACGGTTGATCAAATTTTGATGAGAAACTCTCAGTCTCGTTTGACCGCTAGCTATCAGGCACTCTCATCGACTCTCGAGCGCTCTCGTTAACTTAAAGGAACATCGACCCTCGTGCTCGTTTAATCCGGCAGAACGCTCGCTTCACCCCCGAGAATGGATATTCTTTAGACGTAGAAATTGGAGGTTAGTGGACATCGACATTTCCATATGTGAACACAAACCTATTCTTTTTGCTGCCCTTTCGACTTTCCTAAGTATTTACAAAAATGCCAGTTTTGTCAACACGTAAAAACGGAACAACATTTTGAAGTGCAAGCCGACACTGGCCCCTTCCCCTCAAAGGCGCAACGAGGAGTGCAGTATTCTCCGCGACGCGTTTTAAATTTCCAGTTTTCTTACAAAAACTTTTTAAAGAAAACTAACAAAAACACGTTTTTTTAAAACTAGGCAAAGTGTTTTGTTCCTCTTTCAACTTGTCGATAAAGTTCAAACAGTTCCAAGTCTTTGTACATGATGAACTAGTGCTCAGGCCGCTTTGCCCAGATGGCTAGATAGATAGGCAGCTAGATAGATGGGCAGTTGGACGGTCAGACAGATAGATAGACAGACGTACAGACAGACAGACAGACAGACATACATATATATATACATACAAATAGATACGCAATAGATGGACATCATACGCAAACTTAATTGCCGAGTTGCGTTGCTTTACCAGCTTTACTTACTGCAAACGTCCAAGCTGTATACAAACAGCAGACATTCAAACTTAGTTTATTGTTTTCCAGCCTTATACGAAATTATACGTCTTTAAATGGAAGAACGACCTTTAAAAATTTGATATTCTATTTCAATTCTTATAACTACAGGTACTTGTTTGTGTAATTTCCAACTCGGCTGCGAGTGCCTCTTCTTCAGCTTTTTTTTCCTTATCTTTTCAAGCATGCAGAGAGTGGGTTCTGAAAAACTATAAGCACTCACATTGTACTTCGAATAAAAGTCGGAAATTGAACAGTTTGTGTAAAATAGTTACATATTATAAAAAAAACATATTATGATCTCCGAATACCGCAAACGTTTTGTCCATTTTAAAAACCTGTTTTACTTTTCACGAACTCGGAAAACTTTAGGCTTTGGCCAAACAAACTCGCAACGGGTCGCAATTTGATGCAAGTCAACTTAAACTTGCATCCAAATTTCCTAAGGTTTGTGATGTGTAGCCAGACGGATCTGCTAGTACGTTGCAAGTCAGAGCAAATAAGTGAAACTTACATGAACTTGTATCCGATCTCAGTTGAGCTTGTGTGAAGTTGGTACACAACAGCGAACGAAAGTCCATTGAAGTCTGTACAAAAGCAAGTGTTTTAAATACTTAAAAGTTCGTTTTCCAATTGTCCGGTCTGGCAGGCGGAAAAGAATTGGTTCTGGCCAGTTTAATAGGAAGCTCCACAAGGCGCGCGTTCATTTTTTCCCGCAACAGCCCTCCAAATTCCGGCGCTTTGGCCAACCGGAGCCGGACAACTGAGCGGCTCTGATCCATGAGCAGGGCAATTCTGGACAGAACCAGTTCTGAGAGCTTGTTCGTACCACTTAAGAGCTGACTTTCGGACCGACCGTTGATTTGCGAGTTCCTTTAGCCAGAGTTTTCGATTTCCCTCGCAAAAGCCCTTGTGACGGACATAAGGTATGAACGACTAACCCCAGTCCCTCTCCTTAGCTTACGGGTATTAAGTCAATTCGATACACCAAGACAAATACGTGACTGAACAGCTACGTTATTGACGCATAAGACGAGGACTCCATCTTGTCCGACTTGTGTCGAGTTCTTGTTTGTACTGCAAACACTGTCCTTTGCTGTGAGTAACGAATTCCAAAACGATACGATACCAAAATGAACACAATCCAGGTCACAAAGGCGATCCCAGCTAACACAAAGAAGTAGTAACCTAAATGGTGTATGTGGGGGTCACTGTTATTTGTCATATCCCATGAATCTCCCGGCAAAACTACGGCAAACAGTCCTGCACCGAGAAGACTTCCAAACGACTGCACCAAGTAGAACAATCCCATTACAAAGCTCTGCATTGATTTCGGTGCTTCTCTGTATGCAAACTCCAACCCTAGAACAAGAGAAGTTTGTCAAGTACCAATAAGTACTTACAACGAGTACTGGATTGGACATTTAGACTAATACAGAGCCTGGTTGCTCAAAGCCAGATTGTTGCTAATCCTGCGCTAATTCTATAGGTTTTATCAAACGAGAACCCACGATTTGTACTAATAAGACTGAGTTTGGGTTCCCAGCTCTCATTTAGCAGTAAGCTTTTTGGCCGATTCTCAGTAACCACGGTTAAAATTTATGATATCCATTATCAGTACAATTAGCTAAAATTATCCTCAAACCTCAGTAATCTGTTGACCCCCTTAAGACCCTCTACACGGGCTTTGAAAATCCGAGCCCATGCAGAAGTCAACGTTATGTTCAATAAACTAGAATAACTCTGCGTAGTAAAACTTCTAAATTATTTTTAAGTGCCTGCAGAGGTATAGTTGCTTCGCGGAGAAAAGTATCTTCTTGAAGAATCAGCCTTAGAGTTTTAATATTTCAATGTCTATTTATTAAGACCTAGTAAATCACTTGGGATACTCTAACGAAAGAAAAACAACGTTTGAAATCTTTATGTGATGACTTGAGACTTGTTACTGAGAAGGGCTTTTTCTTACTGAAAGAGGGTAGGAATCAATATGGAGTAAAAATAAGACTATATACTAAAAAGTGATAACAACTTTACTATACTCAAAATTCCTTTTCCCTGCATACACGTAACTTGTACACATTCACGAGTCAGGACGATTTCTTTCTTCACATTTTTCGAAGAGCACTTTCAAAACATACCAAATTAAATAAGAAAGGCTAATAAATATTTAAGGAAAGTGGTTTTAAGATGCAGATGTTAAATCTTTTTCGAAATGAACTGAAGTAAGTTTAAACCAGGACAAAACTTTAACTTTAAAATTTCGTTATCTAGGAACACAACGTTCGCTGTAGACTGAACACTCCACGATCAAAGAAAGCCAGTAACAAATTAAACACAAAATGACAGCCCAAGCTCAATTTCGGCCTTTCGAACGAGCAGACCAGGAGTTCTAAAGGAATCAAAGTCAAATCCAAGGACTATTCTGTTTCTTTGACTAACCTCCAATGCTAGCGAACACTTCACCAAAACCAATGAGTGCGTATTGAGGAATTTGCAGCAGTATTGAGAGATCTGCAGCTACATAAGGCATCCCGTTGATAGTTTGATTGCAAATTTTGCCTTCGTGGACGTAGCGCTCCCTTTTCAACTCAAGGAAGCCAGCGGCCACCATTGACGCCATTGCAAACAGCAGACCTAGAGACAAACAAAACTGTTTATTACAAATTATTAGTTTGTTCTGGTACAGAAGTTGGAGCGGATAACACCTTTATTTCTAAATTTAAGAAAAATAGCACCAACCATTTCTGTTCTTCAAGACAAGCAAAATGAAGGTTCATGTTAAGGGTTTCGTTACTGACTTGTTCAAAAATAGAGTGATTAAAACTAACCATTTCTACTTTTTAACAGCCGGCGCATACGGAAGAAAACAGCTGAGCAAAATACCTTGCGGGCCATTAGCTCGGCTGTTTTCTCCCGTGTGCGCGTAAATTTTGTGAGGAAAAAGTTATCAAATATGACAGACATCTGTCTTAAAACCACGCGTGGCAAAAATCTCACCAAAACCTTGATGGTTTTTCGTCAACTGCTACGAAGTTTGAACTAATAACTGGCACCAATCATTCCTGCTCTTCAAGACAACAAAATGAATGGTATTTTAATGGGCTTTTGTCAAATAGTTCAAAAGACGCCGGTCAACTTGAAGAAACTCATTTAAGTAATAAATTATGTCTTGTTATCAGTTTAAGGGTTTTCAGTAATTTATTCAAAAGTTAAAATGAACAACACCAGTCATTTCAGCATACTCCTCAAGGTCGGTGACACAAAAAAATGAATAGCCGCTTCATTGTTTTTGGAAAAGTGGTTCAAATATTTTGAATTTGGTGTTCTTTGTCTTTGTCTCAAAAACCTTACAATTCACTTCTACAAAGAGCAAGTATGTTTAAATAAGCATAGTCTTACCAAATGAAATCCGTGCCAACACAGTCACTCTAAAACCACATCTTTCCAAAGCCGGATACACGAACTTGTCCATTACAGGAATTAACACAATAACGAACGCGACATCTGCAATTGTTAACCAAGGTGCTGGGATTATTTGAAAATCGACGTCGGGAATATTAGTGCGAATTTTCATATGAACTCCTTGAAGAAGAAATGTTGTGTTCATCTGTAAAAAAGAACCATGTTTCTCATGTAAACGCTACTCGTATCTACCGAAACCATGAAATCTGTATAACGGAATTCAAAAAATAATGACAATGTAAGGCAACAAATTTGACTAAACTGAAACAGGCGTGAGATTTTTAAAATGTATATATCAGTGCAGGGTTCAAAATAACGTTCACAAAATATGCCGAATTTTGCAGGCTGTTTCATGTAGCCCCAAATGTTTGCCGGCCGTTTTTCAAGCAACGATGTGCATGTTGAATGTTATTACTTGGGTGTATTATTTCAACCAGTCAGCGTCCATGGCAATTTTCTTTTAAAAATGGGAGCGCTTTGAGTAAACTAGGCATGACCTCAGCTCACCAGCACAAATGAAAACAAAGTGTCATTCAGAAGCAAAATAGCTTTGGTGTTCAAACATTACTGAATTATCGAAAGCAGTTCCACCAATGCTTTATGTTAAATATAATTTGTGGAATGAAAAATCACTGGCAAGGTCCTAAAACTGCCGGCAATCGCCGGTAGCCAATGGCTGCACTATTTTGAACCCTGCAGTGGCTAATAACCTCCTGCCCTGCCTCTAGTTTTTATTGTGTTTTGCAAAGTAAGAAAATACATGCCTGTCAAAAGACCTACGTACAGAAATTACTTCAGATGTTATTAATAAGAATCTAGAGAGCCACCTGCAGCAAATACCAAAACATACCTAAAATGGGGAAAGGCAAACTCCCATACTAAGTATAGTCTGGATGGTAGTCATTATCATTTATAAGAAACAAAAAAGCTATGACAATGATGTAGTACATGACTGTGTGAATCTGACTTGAGCCCTCTACCTCAAGAAAGTACCCAATGTTAGTTTGAATACTAAGTTATATCTTAAAAATCCAAAAGAAAGAGCACCCAGAAAAAAATATATAAGTAAAGCAAACAAATTTTTAATATTAAACAAAATAACAAGCCTTGACAACCAAAAACAAAAAAGCATGTTGCATCAGGTGTCATTTTAACTTTCAGACCCAACAAGTTTATAATCGTAAATCAACCTTTCACAATATAAATTCAAAATTTTTTGTTGTGAGAATATAAGAACTATTATTGATCACATGCTACTAGCTATCCAATATGAAAAGGAAAGTTCTCCAAGCTGTTTAAAGGAAAACTAAAACTAACCTTCCAGGAGAAGTAAGCATTTTATCTTTTGTCGAGTTTGGGAATGAAAGGCGTAAAAAAGTTTTAGTTTTGGCTGTATGATTAAGACTAGACTAGAAAAAATTACTACCAAGAGAAGTCTGTACACGTATGATTATTTAGTGTTTCATAGTAGACTAGGAGAAATTACTACAAAGTGAAATCTGTACATGTACCTGAAAATATATTGTCCAATATGGAATAAGCACCAAAAAAATGATGATGATTTTACGAAGAGACTTCACTTCCTCCACTTCAGAATCTAGATAACTGCCACCATACTTCATCATCGCCCGGTCCAGCCAGCTCCTAATTGGCATGCAGTGTTCCATGCCAGGGTATCGTTCACTACAATAGAGATGACAAATTGTTATCACGTTTTTACCTGAGTAAACACCAGTGAATGGGTAATTAATCTCAAGCTTGCTCAATGTTTTATATTTATAAATCAGACAAAGTCTCACTGCTGTTCATACTGTCCTAATTGCATTGCATCGAGACATGCTAAATTACTTCCCTGCCCATTTTATCCCCAACTGATGGTCCTGCTTATCTGACTGACAGTGTTAATAATAATATTATGTATGAGTCAAATCCAAGGGCACCCATGGCACCATCTTGCACTAGTACATTGCACCAAATTTACTGTATGAAATATTGTGAGTTCCTTAGGTGTGTTCTCTTGCTCTTGAGCAATAGCACAAGACTTTTTGCCTTCTTTTTTTGTTAATTAAAACCAGTGAGAATGAAATGTTTTCCTTGCATCAATTATGTCAAAAGCATATTTTATTTTCTTATTCTGTTGTCTTTTATGTTCTTTTCTGCCTCCATTTCCCTTTCATGGCTTTGTTAGAGTGTAAGTTGTTTCCTGCAAGCACTGTGTAGCACATACTTTGGTTCAATAATGATTTCAAAATATAGGAAATGAAGAACTTGCAGTTTTCAAATTTTCTAGGAAGGGGGAGGGCAGGGGGGACGGGACCCTCAGATCGGCTCAACTCACCCCTTCAATACTCAACGAATCTCTATTTTTGTCTCTAATAGTTGAAACATCTGACACCTCACTGTCAATTGTATGTGCTTGGGTATACCCCCCCTCCCTTGTAGATCTTACCTTTCTCCTTGTTCTTTTTTCCTTTTGCGAGCTTCTTTAATAATATTGAAGATGTTAATGAGGATACTCTCAACAGTGGGATTCACAATGTAGTGGAATCTGGCCAATGAAAACATCAGCAGAGCCAATAGAAGTGTCACAAAAGGTATTGATAGTCCTATGAAGAAACCCCATCTCTGCTGAATATATGCAATAGCACTATAAGCTACCAGTGATCCAAGATTGACACTCCAGTAAAAATAGTTAAAAAATTTCCTGTAAACCGTCTCATCGTGGCTGGTGAGTTGGTCAGCACCAAAAGCAGCAATATTCGCTTTGTAAGCGCCCTCTCCGACAGATATAATGAACAAAGCTATAAGCACAATAGTTCTGAGAAAATGTTCCGAATAATCGGCGTCCCACGTGAGGATATTCTTATAATGGTTACTCAGTAAAGCTGCAACGGGGAGAATTATCGCTCCGTACGCGTATATGAGCAAACTTCCCCATATTGCGTTGTAACGTCCGCTGACTGTATCGCCGATCAATCCGCCGACAGTCGACATCAACCACGTAAAACCAGTGAATATAAAAACTGCCACCACAGTATAGGGCGAGTGGACACCGAGATCACCAGTCAAAAACAAAAGAAGATTTGCTAAGATGCTATAATACGTGATCCTTTCAAATAAAACTGTGAGAATCACGCTGACAAGTGGGAAGCTGGTCGAAGTTTCTTTGCGAGACGCTGTCAACATGGCCGATGTTCGTGAGTCGTTTTGTCGTGATGTCGATTGGTTTAATAGCGGCGATCCTTCTCCAGCCGACACCGAGGAATCCATCTTGGTTGGAGGAAAGTCTCGAAGGCTCATCAAACCTACTTGTTAAAATACGGCAGTTTTAAGCCGGCAAAACAAAACTCCAACTTGAAAACCGGAAGACGACACTGACTTCAGCTGAAAGTCACGAGTTTGCTGAGTAACCACGCTTTCAATCCCAGACTCCGTGACATTCCGCAGCCACTCAGCCGAAAAAGGGAACAAACATTTCACTGAAAGCCAATGTGTCTTTATAATATGTCCCAATTTATTCGCACTCCGTTTTGTATTGCAAAATCAAGGTAAGGAGAAATCTAAAGTAAGGAAAAATTTAATGATTCTCCACATTTACTATCCATATCCACAACAGTTTCTGAAAACTGCAAAATAAGGACAGTTGATTTTATAGTTAAACCTTCCTGGAAAAGCTTATATAAACAGGTACTCACATATTTTCCCGGAATTACCAGTTGGCTTATATTATCATCTTATATGTAAATTATCATACCTACAGTTTATCAATATCTTTTCGCTTTGCTGTACATTCAAAGAAACTTTTTGCACATGCATAACTACTGTAGCAGAATTGGTAAGTACACACACACTGTGTTCGTTTCAACTTGTCGTTTGATGCACTTATGTTAATCTTGCCGTATAAACTGAAAACGAACCCGCATATGTTGCAGTCGAAATTCGGGCGAATTTAGAGAACTGTATAAATACACTCATTCAGTTTCAAGTTATGTTCACTCTAATGCGTTTTCCTTTAGCTTCGGTTTTCGGTGACACCATAACACACAGCACTACCAGTTTTCATGAAGACGATACGTAGACGCTTTCTTTTTTTTTTATAAGAACCAGTAACTTTCATCTCAGCCTGGGCTGTTCTTAATTTTTTGGCAGTTTCAGCTTCAAATCGTTCTTAAATTGTTCTTATTTCTTGATATTTTTAAACAGTGAAGTAGTTGTCCGGAACAACAAATCAGTGGAAAATGGCACTAAGAAATATGTGTTTGAAACTGTCGTTACAGCGTTCGCGAACGTGACGAGCTTGTTTATCGCTCTTGGCTAGCGCCCGATGGCGATGACCAAGCTAAATTCTGACAGGTTTTTCGTTTCATGTACAACTCAATCTGTGTACAAGGATTAAATAAACTTCTTAAAATTTTCAGATCAAAAATTCAGCCTGGTGATTGTTCTTAGCTTGTTCTTAACTTTTGGGCAAATCTCAGCCTGGGTGTTCTTTTAAAGTTTGTTCTTATAAAAAAGCGTGTATATTCATTTGGATCCAGTTTCCACAGGCGAGCGTTTTTTATACATTCACATCTAGATCTAGTGATGCCGCAGTTTAAGTGTGGACAGAAGGCCTAAACCGCATCGAATTGTGTGTTGTTTTAAACGAAAACGAACTAGCATGGACAGGGCTTGAAAGTTAGCATGCTTTGACACAAGGTTGTTCAAGTTAACCTTTTTTTAAATTGATCGTACGTTCGCAAGAAATTAAATACAAAAGTCTGCTTCCCTGACGACTCCGCAAAATGGCCGCAACACCTCGGTTATTTCATTTGGAATGAAGCCGTGACACAAGGCTCTTTGTATAGGCGCTACACAGTGCATGACTCATTGGTACATTGTAATTAATAATAAGACCCAACCGGCGTATTTGAGCAACGCAAATGGAGGCTTTCAAATATGCTCTCCTGGGTGGAGCTTTTTGAAGAGGGAGAGTTATCATATTCGGAGGACGGGCGAGAAAACGATGACGTCATACACAGGTTCCAGGCTCACTCTTAATCTTATGCACATACGATTCGAAAGCGTTACATGTAGACGTACGTAGATGATTTTTAAAGAAAAGGAGAAATAAACACCCGTTTTCGAATTAGTGTCTTTCTTCTAACTTGTTCCATTTTGCAAAAAAAACCCAGCCAAACATGTTTGTATAGCTTTCCCATCTGGCCTCTTTGGTACTACAAGCTATTTTCTGTTTTCTAAGAGGTTAACTGTTGAGCTAAAATAAAACAAGAATCAATTATATTTAACCACCATGTACCTAAAGTATCACTGAGGCTCTAATCACACGTACCCGTTTTCATTTGAAAACGCAACTTTTTTTGTTACGGACACGGCTATCGTTCACGTGTATACGATGAAAACGATAACCGAAAAAGCAACTTTTCGAAAACGCTCTCCAGAGTGGAACTTTTTGAAAACGATGTTTACCCGTTTTTGTGCGGACAGCCAAAAACGAAACTTAATTTTCGAAAACGCTTGCGTCATATTACCAGTTCCAGGTGAAAACATGACGACCACGATACCGTTTGGATGCGAACTTTTTTGAAAACGGAAATATAATGTTGCGTTTTCAAATGAAAACGGATATAAGTGGACAGGCGAAAACGATACGAATACGATACCGTGTGGACGCGAATTTTTTGTGAACAGACATAAAAGTTAAGTTGCGTTTTCAAATGAAAACGGGTACGTGTTGTTAGGGCCTCAGTCTGTTAGAGTTCTTTCAGAGGGCATACAGTTTATCATTTCTTTGATTTTGTGGTAGGCCTGAAAGATGGTTGTG
>JAOBRG010392268.1:0-10516 GCA_027574985.1 Umimayanthus nakama | reverse complement strand
TAAGAATTGTAATCAAGATCCACACATTTAAACATCTGCACAGACTGGATATACACAAGTCTCATTCAGATTTCAGTACACATCTACTCTCATTTTATCAATGTGATTTCCTCTACAACCTTCTTCTTTCAAGCTATTGTTGGAAGTGGTTGCATGACTACATGCCTTAGCCTATAAACTTCAAAGATAAAAGGGAGGCGACTGTTCAGCTGCAAATTTTCCTCCCTCCCTTGCAGTGAAGAGCCAGCTAAGCTTTGCAAGCACTAAAGGGAAGGGAAAACAGAGGAAAGAACTGGTCGTATATCCCTTGAGTTTTCACCCTCCACTCAGCCATCCCCTCTCCCTTTTAAAAACACTTGCTAGGTATTCTTGTGTTTCCATATTTCAAACTACTCTTGATGCAAAACTACCTGAACTGAAACTCAAGCTAACAGGTTTGTTTATGGTTGTTTATCAATTATGGTTATCTATAGACTATAGTCTGTATAGATAAATAGATTGAGGGTTAAGTTGTCGTCAGGGTTACTTCTCTTTCATAGAAAGGGGATGAAATAAGAATGTGGATATGTATTTAAAAAATTTTCTCTGTTGGCAGTGAACAGAGTGGTTGGTGTAGTGAAAGTGCATGGTGACTCTGGTGATGGACTCGGAATGATCAGCTCATAGAGGCCCCAGGATCGAGACTCGTCATACCAGCTTTTCTTCGTTTTTTCTTCAACTAGTTCAAGTCCTTTTTCTAAGTATGAGCATCAGTTTGAGTATAAAATTTCCAGTCCAGGCCTTTTGGGTAAGTGGTAACTAGAATTTACTTGCTTGCTTCGTACGCAAGATATGCACAGACGACTGTGAAATCACTGAATGATTGTCATTACTCATTGTGCATGAAGTGAATCATGATTGCGCAAACTCCAATTTGGATTTTACGTGGGGATCAAGCAAAATAGGAATAATCAATTCCGCTCCCATTTTGGAGGAAAAATTACGACTACTGTCTCGGCATTTTTTAATTACGTAATCAAAAGTAGTTCGCTTACTGTCCAACAATTCGTCCAACTCGTCATCTTCTTCTCGTCCGTCCGCCATCTTAAAATGTAACTTGTTCCCAGGCTCCTTTATGAACCAGTAGGTTGTTGGATCAGCGGTTGTTCTACTTGCGAGCACGCGTAATGAGAAGGAGATTTCGCGCCAAAATTGGATTGTGCCAGAGCGCGAGTGAAAATGACTACAGAAATGGGAAACTGAGCAATCTTGGCAAATCGTTGCCATAATGGTCCTGTTCAACAGTGGAAAGGCGAAGAGAGGTGATGGACGAGGGGCCGGAGGATCGGAGAAAGGAGAGGGCCAGAATTGGAGCAGGTGAGTGAACTATCAACAAGAACGACTTATAAACATTAAAAAATTTTTCTTTTGTATTAGTCATCATTTAGTTTGGAAGCCGATCAACGGTTGTCAGTACCATCATAATCAGTTAAAAACTGCAAGGAAAATCGAGAACTGTAGCAGCCGTGGACAATGTAAAACGCTATGGAATTGTTAACATAATTGTAGTGAATTGCGGCATCAGTTGATTGCGTGATCGAAAAGTCGTTCCACTCATCAACTGATCAAGTGTAAGGAATCGATCGAACATTCTTGAATAATTAAATAATAATACGGATGATAATAATAATAACAACACTATTAATATTAATATTATTAATATAAATAATAATAATAATAATAGCAACAATAATGATAATAATGATAAAGTTTATTAGCCAAGGTACCCTGACACCAGATGCTGCTCTCCTCAGAAGCCCTACATAGTCATATCAGTTATAAAATGAAATATACATCAGCTGATAAACAATCGATATCAGTGAAGGTGGCTCGAATCTGTATGTTTTTGTGAGCGCTCTAAGCTCATGCAGGTGCAAACATAGTGATCTTGTCGATTGAAATATCTCTGAAAGTTGACAGTTAAAATTTCTAAAATTTGGCATAGTAGACTGTTAAAAAACGAACAGAAATTTCTGTTCTGATTGAAAGAAAAAGTTATGTGAGAAGCAAACAGAATGAGCAGGAAAATCACATAATTAAATTTCTCTGAAACATTCAAACAGAATTTCTTAAAAATTGGCAGTTTGGTAGGTTTTATAATTCAAAACCATTTTTTAAAATTTGAAAAAAAAAATTCACTGTACAAATTTTATGGAACTAAGGTAGGTTTTCTGGTTTTAAGGTAGTTGATAAGAACTCTTGCTACATTACCATAGTAACATTGCATGGCTCCAAGGTCTCGAAAACAATATGAGATGGAAATGTGTAATTACTTGATAGTCATGTTGCTACCATAAAGGCAATAATAATACAAAAAAATGTAAACTGTATTCTCATGAAAAAACATGTCAAAAACTGCTTCAAGCCACCTTATTAACTGTCTTCATGTAAGACAATTGATAATCAAATGGTGAAGTCCAATAGGTCTGCTGTCACCACAGTATTTACACAAGTTGACACAGCACACAATATTACTAAGGGTGACAACTGATTTATTTGTCATGGAAAATCAGTTTAAGTTGGTGTGGTTATCTCTGACATGATCCTTATAAAAGGACATTTATATTTTTAACAGCATCTATCTTTTTACTTGATTGAGCGACAGCCATTGTAATGAAAACCATTATAAACCTGATATCACCAGAGAGCAACTTAACCTCAATTATTATCAAATAAATATATAAGCAGTGCATGTGTCACAAAAATTCATCAGTCAGTGAAAATATATTATGCAGTTTTAGTGGTTTCTTTGAAGCAAAAAAGTTACATCATATTTACATAAATTACGTTGTATCAAGTGGGAAGGTGAATTCAAGATTGGGGTGATTTTTTGCTTGATAAATCTCTTGGTTTTTCTTCCTATAGAGGAGATGATAGTTCCTCTGCTGAAGCAAGATTATTGAGAATTCAGAAAAATGAAGTATATGACAATAAGTATGGATTTGAGCGATACAAGGAACCTGTTGACCGGCTGGGCTGGCTCATCAACATGCACCCTGTGAGTAGATCTTTTCACAGCTGCCATAGTCTGGTTGAATCAATTTCAATGCTGTGTAAACAACTGTAACACAATCAATTAATTTATTTTTGAATGAGGTTGGATGCTGAAAACAGGGTGTATTTGAAGTCCAACCAAGCTACCATTGCAATAGTAGTCCCAATGCCATAACAAGGAAAGAGAAGCTGAGAAGACTCATTTTTGTAGCGTTAGCTGCCACATAGTGTTGTTACATACTGTATACATATATGATTCAAGTTTGTAGGACATTTATTTAGTATTTTTCAATATTAGTTAAAGGGCCCCCCTGACAACCAAAGGAGCCCCCCCAGACCAAAGTAGGAATCCTTACACATATTCAAGGCTATAGTTGTTTATGGATATTAGTATCCTTTAGTTTCATAAGGGCTGACGCTGGTGAATATTTTTTCTGTCTGGCAATTTATGCTTCTTGTATATCAAGGCACAAAATAGCAGTGTGCCTGATTAGTGCCAGTTATGGCTGGTCAGAATAGGAACCTGATACACCAAAAAAATATGATTACCAAACAAAAGGGACAAATGTAAGTTAAACATTCTTGGATTGCCCAAAACAAATATTCTGATGGCACTCCAAATTTTGTTCCTTTTTCATGCCCTGTATGTTATACTTGAATGTACAAAGAAACAGAAGTTGCTAGATCTGGCAGGTACTTTTAACCTAAATTTTCATATTTTTTAACACAAATCTTTGCTCTTAGACTGAGATTCTTGATGATGACAAGAAACTAATAAGTGCAGTTGACCTGTACTTTATTCAGGACGATGGAGATCGCTTTAGGGTAAGTCAAATCTCCAAGTGATGAACTGATTTTTGAAGTTGAGAATTCAATTTTAATTATGAGATTATTAACCAGGGTTCAAAGTAACATTCATAAATTAAATAAGTCTAATTTTGTAGACTGTTTTCTTTAGCCCAAAATTTTTGCAGGCTGTTTCTCAAGCTGCAAATGTATAATAACATTTTGAATTATTGACTGGTTTTAGTCATTTAGAACTAAGGATTTGTTGCATACATGCTTATAACCAATCTTTCTTTGTGTGTGTTGAGGAAACCTGACTCAACCAATGAAGAAAAAAAGACTAAATACTCTTCAGAGGTGAAAAGTTTGTTTATACAAGACTATATTGTGAAGTAAAAGTTGCCAGAAAGGTCCTAAAACTGTTGGCTTTCATCAGCAGCTACTTTGAACCCAGTTAATTTAAGTATAAATGGCGAAAGTGACTGAGCATGTTCAAGGTATTGTCTAGTTCCAGATAGTAGCCATTAAGGGATAGGCCAATAGTGCTTGTTCTCCCCCCCTTTAACCTTCCTTTTCGGGAACCTTAATTGAAAAAAAAAGCTGAAAAATTTCTTTTAGTAGCTTAGCTGCCTTTTTCTGACCCCCTTTATAGTATAGCAGGTTCTGACCCCCCCGCCCCTTCTTCTGAACTTTCTAAATCTGCCTAAGCTGCATATTCTAATCATAGAGGAAATATAGTAGGCAATTCCTAGGAGTGGATAGAAGGGGGGGGGGTTCATGTCATTAAGTAAATCAATTGCATCAACTCAGTACATGCATTCACAAGTATGTGTATCCAAATTTGGTAGGCTATTTTGAGCATCTGATCACCAGTGCTACATGTATCACATTACAGGGGGTCTAAGAGGCCAATTTTTTTAGAGGAGAGTGTTGACCCAAATTTGAAATCCCTCGGGCTGGAGAGGGTGAGGGGGCAGGGGGTATCAACCATAGTTCTAACCATTGTGGTGCATGGCCGGGTGTTGTCAATATTTTTGGAACTAATTGCATTCATAAAACCTACAGATATTTTTAACCATTTTAAACCATTATTTTATACTATTGCCAGGTCACAATGTTTTGCTCAACTCCCCCCAATGGTGTAAAAGTTTATTTATTATCTTCTCGCTATCAAACAACACTTTCACACCTTGCACCTTTTGTTTATTTGCTCGATAGGTTCCACTACCATTTAAACCATACTTTTACATCCTTGCAAAGAAGGTAGGGCTTTTAGTAATTTCAGATAAACTTATAATGTAAGGCTGGCATGTCAATTTTCAAGATGGAGTTTATTTGTTTCATCTATAGTAAAGCTGTCTGACAGTATCTGAATTAAGTTTGTTTAAACTATTTTAAAAGGTGTAGCCATGCAGATTTGCCTTGTAGTATCTTGAAGTTTCTTAGATGTCAAGAGTTTTTAAGTTGCGTCCGAGTGGCCTGAATTGTTAGTATGTTTATAGAAGTGAGCAATGGTGTCTAGAGTGCCTAGAGGAGTCCAAAGATTTCTGGACACCGCAGTGCTAATATGTTTGCGGAGATGTTGAAAGCCATGAAAAGGTGTATATATAGGCATGTTCTGATGTGTCAATAGGAGTTTAATCACAAAGTTGTCCCTAACTTTCTGAAGGTGTAGAGAGTGTTAAGAGATGGCTAGAGGTGTCAAGAAGTGTTGTGACACATACTGTAGGTGTCACAAGGTGTCACAAGTTGTCAGAAGGTCTCACGTTAGGAGAGGTGTTTGGAGTTGACAACTCTGGACACTGTGTTGAAGGGAGATCAAATCGACACCACCCCAAGGTTTTTCTGACCTAAAAATTGAAGCTTTGAAACAATTAAAACCATACTTCATTTCTTCTTTTCCATTCTATTTTATTTAAATATTATACTCCTATTTGAAGCTGTAAACACATGTATTCATATCTATTCACTTCAAGAAAATTTGCTGCAGTTTTGCTGCAAATAAAATTTTTGAAGAATCCAAGATGGCAACCAAAATGGCATACATGTGAAATAAGTGTTGCCATAGCATTACGTCTTAATTAAAACTTGATTGTTGTTATAAAAAGTAATTAGCTTACAAACCAAAAGCCACTTAAATGCCAAACTTGATCTCTTATGTGCAACCATTTGCGGAATCGTGGTGGTGAAGGGTCCAAATTCCCCCTAGACCTTGCAATGGGTTAATTTGTTATGATACTGTAATTAGCTTTGACATCTGAGGGTTTAATAAACATGTTCTGTATATCATTTCGTACAAGTATAATGTCTTGAGAACAGTTTGAATAAAGTTAGCACTTGTTTTGTTCTACATGTAGCTATAATTGATTTCTCTTCATTTTGAAAACCATCCAAAATACAAAATTATTCTTCACTACACTGACAGGACACTGAACGAGAAGTTGCAACCTTCTTGAACAAGAAATATGGAGGTCAGATTGCCAGTATTGAAACATTGGCTAAAGAAGACCTGGATTTGGTATGTACATGTAATACAGCAAATCCAGAAGCTGGGGGGAGTGGGGGGGAAGCAAATAATTATTGGTACTTTATGTTTTAGGTGACATCATACTTGACATCATTTGGCTAGATTGCAGAATTCGCCCCAACTCTAGCAAATTTATTACTGCACATTCCACATTCTATTGACATTTGATTGTACAGTATGCCAAAGATTTGAGAACAGTAGTGGGGTGGGGAGTTTTGCAGTTGCTTCCATGACATGTAGAAGTTAGTTGTTGGTTTTGGAAACAAAATTTCTGAGGATAGTGTTTAAACTGTTGTAAAAAGGAGCATTGAAAAAAGAAGGTGACAAAGCTCCCCCATATTTCTAGTTTTAGGGGGTCTCACGGGTTTCACTGAACCTTCAGACCCCTGCCCTGCCCACCATTTTCTCCCTGAGTTTAGATTGTGCTTTTTGTTTTTTATGATCAAAACTTAATAATTTGGGGTTCTAAATTTAATTTTATCTTATTATTTTTTAGCTATTCAAAGTGTTGATATATTTTCTTGTGTTTTATTCTAGCCAAACCATCTGGTTGGTTTAAAGAGGAACTATATCAAGTTGTCATTTCATTCTGTGAATGATCTTATGAAAGTGAAAAGGTAAGTCATGTATTTTTTGTTGCATAAATGTTAGATGTGTGTTGTGGGGTGCTTAACCAATATTCAGTCCCCAAAGTGTTGAATGACAAGATGTGTTATAAAATTTTTGTTGTGGCTGTGTAAATAGCCAAAATAATACCATCTAAGGAGGTTGGTGCAAAAACAGTCTAAGTAATGGTTTTTGACCACCCTTCACAAAACTTCAAAATTATCTTTTTTCCTGCAATGCTACAGTTGCTGAAGAAATCAGTTATTATGTAGCTAACATATTGTTCTTGTATAGTAATCCGAATTGAGTGTTTACCCAAATGACCTTATTTTAACTAGAAAAAAGCTCCAAAATTTATGCCAAGTTAATAATAAACAATAATAACGGCTGTACTTTAATTGTTGCTGAAGATGACTGTCTTGAGTTTGAGTTGAGGCCTATCTTAAACAGGCTCTCGTGTTGGCAATCAAACCCACTCTGGATCTGCAGTAATGCTGACAGTTGTTGCATTGGAAACTGCTTGAAGTAGCCACTGTGTATCGTCGGACATGTGTATGCTGATATTTTTGTTGGCGCTGCTTTTCTACGGCTAAAGTGGCCTTCATCAACAATCCTCGCCATTTGACTCTCTGGGCCTCCTCCTCCTCCAAGGTATCATGTGGAATGCCTGTTTTCTTCATATGCCGCTTCAACACATCTTTGAACCACAATTTTTGTACTCCATGGCTTCTTTTACCTTGGCGTAGTCCCGAGTAGGACACAGCTTTTGCAACCTGTTATTGGCCATCTGTTGTACATGTACTGCACAGTGCAGCAGCTCACTGTCTGGGACACAGTCTCGCCACTTTATGTTGAGGATGGAGCGTACATGTAGGTGGCAAAGCTGGAGTCCTGTCAGAGCCATGATATGTCTGCGGTAAAGAGTGGTACACTCGATGGAATAGAGCAGGCATGGGATGACTGCAACTGAGTAAACCTTCAATTTGGTTTTTGTTCTGATGTCATGACAGCTCAAGAATCTCTTTTGCAGTGCACCATAGGCCTTCATGGCGGACTGGAACCTCCTTTCCTCTTTCAGATCTGCAGAGTTGGTGTTTGTGACGGTGCTGCCCAGGTAAGTGAAAGACTTGGTTGTCTTCAGTGGTTCATTATGGACCGTAATCATCTCTGGCAGTTCAACTGACATTGGAGGAGGCTGGTAGAGCAGCTCGGTCTTGGAAATGTTGATCTTTAGACCAAACATAACAGCTGCTGAGGAGAAACAATCCACAATTTGCTGTATATCAATTGCGTTGTTGGCAACAAGGGCTGAATCATCAGCATAGAGCACTGAGTTCTCTGATACACATCTCCAGTGTTTCTGTGTGAGCTTGAAGCTGGGCAAGGTTAAATAGTTTGCCATGTGTCCTTGTGCGAATGAACACGCCCCTATTGAGCCCTTAGTTCATTGTCTCCAGCACAGCTGTGAGGTAGAGGGGGAAAAGAGTTAGAGCTAGTGCACACCACTGCTTCACGCCTTGGTTGACTTCAAATGCGTCACTGGGTTTACCGCCGACTGATACTTGTGCCTTCAACTCACAGTGGTACTGCTTGATGATGTTAACAAGCTTGTCAGGGAACCCATAGATTTCAAGGATCTTCCAAAGGGTTGTGCAGTCAGTGGTGTCAAATGCCTTTGTGAAATCAACTAAAACAATATACAATGGCTGATGCTGCTCTGCTGCCTTCTTTCGAAGCTGGCGCAGGATGAAGATCAAATTAGAAGTGGAGCGGCCTTGCTGGAATCCACATGACTCTCTGGGTGAACTTCTTCCGAAATAAACTTCAGCCTGTTCAGGACAATCTTGGCAAGGACTAAATGCCAGCTATGGTCAATAGTGATATTCCCTGATAATTTCAACACTCTGCATGGTCACACTTTCTCTTGTAGATGGTGACAATTAGAGCAATACAAAAGTCTTGGAGCACAGCTGCAGAGATTGGGCATCTGTTAAACAGGTCTAGTAGAGCTTCGCACATCTTTTCGCCACCATTTTTTAAGATATATGAGAAGGTACCATCCAAACCAGGTGCTTTGCCTGGTGCTGTTGTCTTCAAAGCTATCTTAAGTTCCTCCATAGTGATTTCTCTGCGTAGTTCATTCTTTGTGGGCTTACTCTACAACTGCTTACAGGCATCTGGATGTGCAGATTTTTCTTGGTTCAGCAAGTTATTAAAATGCTCCTTCCATCTGTCGGAGCCTCTCAATTCCCTTACGATGCTCCCAGAACCAGTCAGTTGTCTTTCTGTGGGGTTGGCTTAAAGTCGTCCTGCTTGCTGAGTACACCCCTTCCTTTAGGGCTTTCCAATGCTGCTCTACCTCCTTACCAGCCGGCTGAACACTCACCAATGCAGCTTGTATCGCTCTTGTTATTTCTCGACAGTACTCAGGCTCTGTCAGCTTGCAAAGGCAAAAGCAGCATCTCTCGGTACTACGGTCTTTCCATTCCAGAAGAAGGTATAGTCCTCTTCCTGGAGTTGGCCTTGTGCCTCAATACGTATTTCCTGAGGAGCTGCAATCTCAATGCCAAAGAGCTGCAGTTCCCTTGCGATCAACACAGTCCTATTCGTCGATTGTCACTATCTAGCATAGTTCGCACATTCCATGCTGCAACAGTTATCTTCTTCATCTTACAGTTTCTACCGCTTTAAGTGGAGTCCCGCTGACCATGGTTAGCCAGCCAGGTGTGATCTGAGCACGCTTTTTTTACCCCACCTTTTCTAGGGGCTTCCCTTTCCAGGGCAGGCAGTGCTATCCCTTAAGAGGACTGCCTGGACACTAGCATTGCTGCATCAACAAGCTGGTGCTCAGGGATCAGCTAGAGTTGCAACCATCAGATGCAAGCCACATATGCGCATAGCTCCTGCGAGCAACTCCCAGCTAACCAAGCCTGCTGCCAACGCTTACACTCCATCGCCACAGGGCTTCATCAACACCCTAAACTCAAAACCAAACGCCTTGCACACTTCAAAAGCCAGTTGGTGTTGTGCCACCACTAAACTGCCCCTCTGGTCCTCAATGCTGAACACAATGTGGTGCACGAGTGTGCAACATACAATGTTGACGAGGAGGTCGCCCCGCAGTAGCAGCTCACTTACTGGTTGATGCCATCCGTTGGCCTCGGTCAAGGCTCTTCCGCATGCCATCTGATGTTCGTGTCATTGGCTTTGGATGAGCTCTTGTGCCATGTGCACCACCAGACATCCTGCCGCCGTTGTCTGGACCTGTAACCCCAGGTAGAGAGGCATGAAGGTGAACTCCCAGATATGGTGGAGGGAAGGAGTCATCTTCTCCACTCTAGACCGGCTTCAAGCAAGGCATTAAGGCTCCAAGCAAGGCCTAACCACTGCCAAGAAAATACTACATGTTTGACCTGTGCTTGGGGTAAGAAGCACCTCCCCCTGTGGTTGTGCACTTAGAGAAAAAACACAAGTGACCAAAATAAACTAGATTTGCTGTAGTAGATTACCAAGACAGGAAGAGGTGTTCCAGAAACTCTTCGTCACACTAAACAGCTGATTTTG
>JAOBRG010392257.1:0-10516 GCA_027574985.1 Umimayanthus nakama | reverse complement strand
AGCATACTATGTATCCAGGTGAGCTATTTGTGGTGTTGCAGCATACTATGTATCCTGGTGAGCTATTTGTGGTGTTGCAGCATACTATGTATCTAGGTGAGCTATTTGTGGTGTTGAAGCATACTATGTATCCAGGTGAGCTATTTGTGGTGTTGCAGCATACTATGTATCCAGGTGAGCTATTTGTGGTGTTGAAGCGTACTTTGTATCCAGGTTAGCTATCTGTTGTATTGAAGCATACTATGTACCCAGGTGAGCTATTTGTGGTGTTTAGCTAAACTCCGATCCAGGTGAGCTATCTGTGGTGTTGAAGCTTACTTTGTTTTCAGGTAAGCTTTTAGTGGTGTTGAGTGCACTGTGTGTAATAGTGAATGGTACTGTTTACTAAGGCGTCCTGTCTATATTCTTGTACAATGTATGCATGTCAAGTGTGTTACTGGTGTTTGTTTCAGTTGAACCGGAGTCACTCCATCGTTTGCGGCAGTTTTTAAACGCGCTTAAATGATCAATTGTGAACATTTTAAAAAGATTTCCAACGAAAAAGGTCTATCAGAGAAGTACTACGCATTGCCAAATGCATTGCTTCTTTCAAATCGAAACTTGCGGAAATAATACCGCGTTCTACAATTTTAGTGTTTAGCTCTTCCAATATTGTGAACAATCTTCGCTGATCAGAGCCAGCACATACTCAGGTTTTGCCGCCTATAAATTGCACATGAGTCTGTGTCAATTATCTGCATTTTTTTGCAGTCGCTTTGTATTATACATGAGAAATCACTATTTTGATTCCAAAACGACGTGAAATAAAGTTTGGACTCCGAACAAACTCCCCAGAAAACACCTTCCGCTTGCGCCATTACAAACTGTCGAGATAGCAAGCACAAAATCCAAGGGTTTCATTAAACCTTTTTTTCTTTTTCGCGCGGTTTTCACGTTTTTCTCAGCCTCTTAACATTACATTCTAGAAAATGACGTAGAACGCTAGCTTACGTTCTTAGGTTCGTTTGAGGTACTTATGCTCCGTTCCATGTTACAGCGGACACCTAGACGCTAGTCTGAAAGCTGTACTGCAGAGATTTTCTACAAAGGGGCGCTATCTTTACTGGTCCAAGGTTAGTCTGGTTATAGTTTTGCATGGTTTACCTTTCTAGCAGTTTCTAGCTGCAGTTTAATTAGTCGTAGTTGTACTAAAATTAAGTGGAAATTAGTTCTGCGGCATTAACATTCAACTAGTAGTATTTCTTGTTGGTGATCTTTGGAGTCAGTCGAAAATGCTTGGGTAAAGATTTAAGAAACTAGGAGCGGTCGTTTGATCTGTTGGGTACAAGTAATTGAAAAACGATTGTCCTGCATTTTCGGTGCAATGTTCTGTCATTTGCTCTCCTTTCTTACATTATCTATTGGACAGGTTCTTATCTGGTTTAGGATTTTCGTGTTTGTGAGTGGTCAGGCGCGTAGCCATTATTTTTTTTTGGGGGGGGGTACGTACCTCAAGAATCAGGACCAAATGACTAAAGTTTTGAATGATACGCTATGCTAGTCCCGAAGACACACAGCGTAGACTGTCCAACCTATGATAGGGAAACTTTAACGAGCGCCAAAGGCGCGAGACGATAGGGGAGGGGGGTTGTGGGCATGGCCCTCAAAGAAAATTTTAACTTCTGAAAGCCGTAAAACGTAGTTTCCGGCTTTCTCAGGCCGATAGCTGTGTCAAAAAGGTTCCTAAATTTGATTATTTTCTTCTTAACTTTGCAAAAAGAGCGTTGCCATCAGCTATAGTCTCGAAATTGATAATTGTTGTCACACCCTTTTTAAAGGCAGAGTGTCAAGGCTACGCGCACGATCGGGGGTCGTCCATCGTGTTTGCCGTGTTCCGGAAGTCAGTTCGATGACAATACTTGTCGATCAAAAACATGTGTAGTAACGCGATGAAAGAAAGCAGTGAATTCACTAATTATATGAAACTACTCAAACAAACAGAACAAAACAATCACAAGTAAATATGAATGGATGATTTAAGCTCACTTCTTTCGCCTTTGAATTTCCATCGATAGCAGGAAAGAAGCAAATGCTGAATCGCTGGCGAAAGAGCCACTAGTTTTCAACCTTCTGCACGTGGCATGGACTTCATTCTTAATAAATTTGCTTGTTTCCTTTCTTCCTCTCTTCAAGTTTCGTCCGCCGCGTCTAGAATACGGAGTTCGGCTCATCGAAGCCAAATAGGTTTGCCAAACCTTTGAAAAGTAATTGCTTCAACTTCTTAGCGCGTATTTCAATAAATAAATCAAAGATTGCAAAGATATCTAGTGATTTCGTTGGCCACAGCTTTCAAATTGATTTCCCGACACCTTGTATGAAAATCAAACTTTTGGCAAACTCGGACCCATTCCTCCAAGCTTGATACTTTGCCTTTAATGCTTGCAAAATTCGATACTAGTTTTTTTACGAAGGACCAAAAAGTTCACATTGATCCTCATCATGACTGCAACTCGGAACTCACCTGGACATCCAAGATAAAGCGGACCCATTCTATGATAATTTAACAGAACATATTTCTCTGCTAGTTGGCTTGTGAGAGCTGTTCTTCTGTCCCGACTGAAATGGAATCGCGATTCGGGTTCTCAAGTAAAATCGGGATGTTCTCATCTAACTCCGGACGGTTGGACACTCCACTTGCGATTTTTGG
This sequence comes from Umimayanthus nakama, assembly GCA_027574985.1. Taxonomy (NCBI): domain Eukaryota; kingdom Metazoa; phylum Cnidaria; class Anthozoa; order Zoantharia; family Parazoanthidae; genus Umimayanthus; species Umimayanthus nakama. The sequence continues at coordinate 7,830 of JAOBRG010392257.1, read as the reverse complement.
AGATCCGGAAGGCATGCTTCCCCGAAAAATTAGAAAATTAAGGTTTTTAAACTGCTAGAAAAGCACTGAAATCGTCATTCCGATTTATTTCTGTTATCTGTAATTTTCTAGGGTCCCATTAGGCGGACCTTTTTGGATCTTTCTTTCTTTTTTTTGGGTGAGGGGACGTGCGTGTGGGCCTGGGTCAACATGATGTGACCGCCTTATCCGAGGTTTGACCAGTCATTTCTTCATTTTGGACTGACATTACGTTATTGACCGACGGCCAGCCGTTATTTTGAGCCCTGTAACATGATTTATAGTAGAAACAACATGCGATATGTGTGCCACTGGATTTAGAATATGCCAAAAAAACTGACAGTATAAGTCGGTAAAGAGTGAGGTATTCAGAAGTAATTGTATCAGCATGAGAACACATTTTCAGTGTTTGTGAGTCATGCTAGCCAAACGATGACCCCCAGCCTTTCCGCATTATCGTATTCACTGCTCTAAAAGAAAAAAAACAACCTTGGAACCGTAGCCCAAAGTATTCCCAGTAAGCAATGCTACAAATGCTTATTAATACAGTTATTTCGTGGTTGGTGCAACCTTGTTTATTTGGAGACAGTGGATTTCCTAACTGCCGTGTTATTTGTGTGGGAAGAGTCAAATGTATTTTGCAAAAACAACAGTCGGTGTTCGGAGATTGTCAAAAACACGCGTTGGAACACTGCGTTATTGGACTGTTTTGATGGATGAACCCAGTCCTTTCGTAGTCGATGGGTCTTGGCAAATAAATTAATAACACGGACTTCTTTTTTTAGTTTCTTCGAAGTTCGACGACAGGAGAGGAGACGTCAGGCAACTGCCGCGAGGAGCAGCTAAAGCTACTGCGCTCGTGGAGGACTTTCCTGGTGGTGTCTTCCTCCTCTGAGGTGGGTTGCATGTGCAGTGAATTCAGTCTTGACGCGGTCATGGAGCTTCAAGTTTCATAGTCAGTGGCCACGGGAAGTAACACATTTTCTGCTGTGCCAGAGCATATAGCATGTAATGTGTGGTCAGAAAAAATTACAGTGTTTTGAAGTGGCAGTGGTTACGTGTTTTTTTGATACTGTTTTGTATGTCAGTTTTGACTTCAAGAGTAATTCGAACAAAAGTTAAACCCGTGCAAGATATCATGATGAAATTTTGTTTCTGTTATATTCAGGACTTTTTGAGCAGTCAAACTTTTTAGTAAACTTGTATAGAGTATACATCAGCACATTTGGTAGTAAACATGTATAGAGTATACATCAGCACATTCCGGAGTAAGCTTGTATAGAAGACCCATCTGTACAATTCGTGGTTATAGTCGTTGCGGTAGCTTTTGGATATCATGTCGTTTTGGATATCCTGTCAGTTTTGCGATAGTTTAATTGGTCTGTTTCAGATCACTTCGATAAAAGTGAGTGTGTGGTGCTTTTATTACACATTAAAAGTCTCTTAATATGCTCTCGGCAATTGCAGTTAGAAATGTTTGGATTGCGCGACTCGTCGTTACGTCTCCACATCCTACGAGACAGCTTGGAAGCACTAAAGCTACAGGTAAGCAAATTCTTTCACTTTCACCACAGTATTTGCCTGTATCATTCTATAAAGTTTGAGTTGATCTGCGCAATGCCTGACTTACCCTTCAAACCAGGAAAGAAAATTTATGCTTGAAAGCTGGTTGATAAAACTAGAAACAATCCACTGAAATTTACTCGTCTTTGGAACATTTAAAGCTTCCTTCGTAGTGTTTTTCAAGACTTCTTTCACAACTCCATGAACGTGCATTATCAAAAGATACGCCTCCGAACAAAACTTGTATAAATTAAAAGTGGCACCACTTCTGGCAAACAAACAATTGCCTGTACATGTATGGCGACTGTACGCCGTGGGCTGTACCCCGGCCAACTTCAAAGAGCTCAACGCATTTTACTTTTGAAAACAATTGACAACTAAAACTATTTATAACGTTACCTGGATGGTTGAATCTCCACAACACTGAAACTTCATAACCCTCATTCCTCTACTTCACTCGTTTAAACGTTGCGCTTTTATATTTTAACGTAGAAAAACAGGAGACTGCTCGAAAACTGAAAAGTTTACTGGTCTCATGAGCATTAGTATTGTAACAATAATGTTTATGTAAACGTATGTTTGTACGCAAAACAAACTGAAAAGTAAAGTTGTTGAACCGTTCTTGCGGCAAACGAGAGACTTACAAAAGACACTGAACACTGTAGTGCTATGTAACGAACTACGGAAATTGATTAAACAAAACTACTATTTATACGCTTCTCGGAATTACACCAACCCGGATGATCAGTCAAATTCAAACATTGACTTACCTGGATTTAGACGTTTAACTGTATTGATAAGACAACATTGTTGCTGCATGAATCCAGTCGTATCTCGGACCAATGCGCCACATAACGTTCATTAAGGAAGTGACCTTCTGAAAACTGAAATCAATTGACTGTAGAGCTTCTAAAGACTATCTTGCGTCATTCGAACTTTGCCCCAACCTTTGACCAAATCAGCTTGATGTTACTGTAATTCGAAACTGTTTCCATTTTTTAACAACAGGTCAGCGGTCCAGTGACTTGTGGAACAATGGCAGCAGCCAGCGAACTTGCTTCACTCTTGTTGATGTTACTGACAAAATGGAAGGGGTACGTTTTATGAGGGGGGGGGGAGGGGGGGATGTGAGAGAGATCTGAACTGAGACGATAAACTGAAAAGATATTATGCAAAGAGATTCTGCAATTTAAAGTCACTAAGCAGATCGAAAACATTTGTGTCATCTTACACTTCGGAATTAAGGGTTAGGCAAGCTCGTAGTTTGTGAAACACGGTTTAATGTTTTTGTTGTAGTTCTCCTGCCCCTCACTTGTTAATTAAGATTTTATTTCGATAGATACTGTTTCACTGCTGTTACGTTCCAATCGTGTCCCGCACATATGGCCGCTTTAGCTCGTTTGTATGTTTAATATTGTGTTGTTCAATGACTTTAAAACGCTTAAGTCATTAAGAGATTCACCTAAGATATATTGCTTTTCACATTTTCTCTTGTAGCTAGTCTACTAGTAAAAACAAAGCGTGTATTGTCGTGTCTTTCAGATGTATCCAGAATGAAAATGAGGTCTTTACCGGTCTGGTGGACATCTTGGAGTTTGCTCACAAGAATGACAAGCAGGCACTGATGAAGGTGCGGCTTCCGGTGTTCTCTGCAATTTCGGTTCTGCTTCAGCACACAAGAAACGAGCACAAGTCACGTGAGTCTCTTTTACCTTGTAAAGATGTCCAATAATTGATCCTCCCAGTACTTGCTAGCGTGGTTTCAAATTTTTTTGTCAGATAGTATTTTTACTTTTCTCCTCCTTACTAGTAAGACACTGTGTGCCCCAGGGCTCCATCTAGGCCCTCTACCTGAACATGATCAACCTCCCTGAAACAGTCCAATATTGCAATTCGCCGCTGCGGATATTGCAGCTGCCCTCACAATGACAATGACACTGATTTATTTGGTTAAAATGATTGCATCTAAAATATAAATTTACATAATTAAAGAAAAACGTAACTTCAGTTTGCACATAATTGCCCCTGTTGTACAATAGCCAAAAACCTACATCGTGTGCTAGCATAGTGCTGTTTTTGAAGACAAACTCCTTATCAATCCGAGCAAAAGGGAGTTACTGTTGTTTAACCCATCCGCTCCTTGTCTGCTTGAGTAAAAGCGTCAAGTGCGTACTTGCTTTGTTTTGAACTGTTTCTACTCTGGGCTGACTTCCTATGTTGGAGAAAACGCAGTTCAACATCTTAACACTTGTGCGTGAAGCTAACTTTAGTTATTCATTGCCTGACTACGTAATAGTCTTAAGTCGTAACCCTGGTGGGTAACAAGCTCCTTCCGATTCAAATCCCACCCGTGATAGGAACTTTGAACTCAAGACATGCCTTCGGGTTAAAAGCAGGTCCTCAGGTGAATGAGTCTTTCAAGACGCAGTGAAAACGTACGGTATTTGTCTTTATTCTAGTACGTATTCCAGCCGGGTGTATCTCGTTACATATATGTATTCGTGGTTTGCCTTTCTTACGTTGTTTCAGACACCCTTGAAAGTAGCTACGCCATGGCCCTGTTGCCTATAGCCTGCGATCCCCTGGAGTACCTGAACGGGACACTGCGCAGACACGGCCAGCAGCTGGACAGGGTAACTAGGCTACGAAAGGCCTTGCGTTGTTCATACAAGAAAGAGCGATATTTTTATGCTTACTACCATCGGCTGCAGTAATAAAAGCAAATTCAGTCGGTTTTGATCGCTGTAGAAACTACTTCATTAGACTTATCAACCTGATCTCGGCCAACGTTTTTAAAGACAAAACTGCAACTGAAGAATATTAACTTTTGTTGTACAATTTTCCATCTGATCACACATTTCCAAGATAATAAACTCAGAGATATAGAGAATCAGTAGTATGCAATTGTTCGAAAATACTTTTACAAAAACTACACGTAATTGGAAGGACTAGTTTTCTTTCAGTAAAAGTTTAAGTGCCTCTTATTAGTAAATTATTCTCAGCTACAAGCAAGTCTCTCTCAGTTGTTAGCTCAGTTTTCACTCGAGTGAAACAGCAACCAATAGTTGGCACCAATGGCCGAGAGTGTTGGCTGATTTTGGCAGTTTTCTCTTATCTTTGTTTTCTCTGATTGACAGGTACTTGTCATGTCCGTTCTGATAATTGACGAGATTCTAAGCATCCTCCTTGCCAACCCTGGTCAGTGGTTACCTGTTCTCAGAGAGCATGCGCTGTTTTCTTCCCTTGTTCAAGCTCTGGATATTTGCATCAGGGTATGGCTTATTTTGTAGGACTTTGTTTAAATTCAAGAGAGAGTTTTCATAGGATTATATAGCTATCGAAAGAACATCGATTGGTGTTTGGAGCGAAACTTCAAATGTCCGAAAAATGTAGGACTGAAAGAGTTGTTGAATGGTTAAGATGTTTGAAAAAGAAACTTGAAGAACAATTGTTCGCTTTCTTTGAAAGATGTACTTTAAACAAGATTTAATGAGTGTTTTTGTACAAAAAGCTAAACATACAACTATGTCGAGAAACACTAACACTGTTAGGAACCGTAGGAATATTTTAATGGTTGACAACACGAGTTCCTGCTACGGCGAGGTTGCAGGTTGCGTTGGTATCGTCCGCTAGCAGTTGGGGTCGTCAAAGGTTTAACACAAGAATGAAGAGCTTACATTGGTTTTACTTATGCACAACATCATCCTTCCTTTGTAAAGCTGTAAATGACAAATAGAATTTTTAGAAAGTTTAGAAACTTTCATCATAGACAGTATTCAGAATATTTGTAAATTGGTATTTAATAGAAGCGTTATCGTTACCGAATCTAGAAACAATTAGCCAGTAAATTAAAACTGGTAACCATGCCAAGTTAACGCCTTGTTGGCCGACACTATATGTTTCTTAAATTGTTATCAGGGTCGTGAGAACTTGGAATTCACTGAAGCTGTACTTCACTTGTTCTTGTCGCTATCCAGAATAAACATGGTGAGTTCGCTGTTAACGTCTAATGCGATTTAGAATTTATTATCACAATAATCTTCGATAACAGTTCATTAAAAACACTGGTCTTTCTGAGTGGTTTGTATTAGTAGGCAGTTAAGACTGTAAACCTTTTATTAATGTACTAACGCATGCTTGTGCACTTACCGGTAAACAGTTTTGAATTCTTCACTCCCAAGGTTCCCTTTCTGTCAATTAAACTGATTAGTTCTGAGAACAAAGAACCTCAGTATCCTCTCCAGACTCTACAGGAAACGGGAAATGTTTCCAAACTATTAACAAGGATTTTGGGCCAAGTAATAACAATACCATAACTTGTCATTTGACACTATTGGGAAAAGAGGTCAAGATGCAGGCTCCCTTGAGACCTGTCGTCTCCGGCAAAGTCCTTTATCTTTGAGTTCTTACTTCTTTTACTTTGATCTTCAACGTCAACTCGGCTGCCTTTTGATAACTTTTTCAGTCAGTCTACCGACAAGGTTTGGTTTTAAACCATCTGCGTTATGTCAATTTTTTTCATGATACATTAAATCTAGCTCAACAAGCCAGTATTTCAGTCTATAATAGACAGAGTGTTACAACATTTTTCTAAGACAGAGTGTTACAACATTTTTAGTGTTCTCTTTTCGACAGGGAGCTGAATCGTTGGCGCTGAACGGTGTGTCTCAGCCGTTGTGTCTCAGTCTTGCCTCACTGTTCAGCAGCTTGGATGCCGAAAGAGAGAGGGAGGTATGTGTACACCTCAATCTGCTGGATGCTAAGATACTCAATTGCACTCGCAAAGCATCTTGGTTGCAAATGGGTCTTAAACGAGTGGCACAACATTTTTTTCTCATTCTCGGAAACACAGTCACGCATCGAGATGTTTATAACACAGTTGTTGGAACCAAAGAGATTATAAGACCCGCATCAAGTGTATCTTGGTTGTAAGTTGGGTTTAAATCAGCTTGAAAGGCCATTATTCGGATTTTATTCTTAGTTTTTTTTGAGTGCAATCCATTTTGCAATATTATTCCTAACCTTAATTAACTTAGTTAACCTAAAATCAGTAAACCTAAAATCAGGTTTCTCAACAGAGGGAGAATGGCACTAGGCAGAAGAGCGCTAACGCACAGTCCCTTTCGTCACACAAGCAGTGGTCGTACGTATGGCAGTTGAGCCTGGCTGTGATGGCTTCCATGTTGCGTACCCTCCGGCATGGCTTCTTGAAAGAGGCACTGGACTTCGCAGGAGTTCACAGGGAAAGACTCGCTCAGGTACAAAGACCTTCTGCACACGCCACCTCAGACCTGGAGATACTTAAAATACTGAAAATTCCCCTTTAAGGAATGATCTCATTGGAAAACCAGAACCTCTTTTTCTAAATTTCCGCAAGAATCCATAATCTTGAGTGTGCTGCAAAGAAATATACATATTATACATATACACTTGGATGGTTCGAAAATGTTCGGCTCCGATTTTGTTAAGCTACGCCTAGTTTGTATACTTTAAGTAGTATACAGCACTTGCATGTATCATTATCGATGGTTTGCAAGAAAGTATATTTTATATATCGGCGAGTTTCAGCAACCCTTTCCCCCCGTAAAGCTCTTGAGAAAGGCTAGCAGTCCCAGAAACTTTCTGTAACAGACACGAAGTTTTTCCTCTGGGTACATCATTTAATTTGGGTTTACAATACTGTATCGAGTCCTTTTTGGTTTATTCTAAGCGTGTGTTTAAGCATTTCTGCAATAGCTCAAAAAAGTTATGTCGTAATACTTTTTAATATAGCCTCGCTGAAAAATGTCCCGGAATGGGTGATACTGTTGAATCCGCAATATATGGCTTTGTGTGGAAATGGAGGTCTAAATATGGTTGACATAAGATCCAAAACTGCTTTTTCTAATTTTATAAAAGACTTTGAATCAAAGCACAATGTCGAGAGGTGTATTGCTAAAAGAACAATCAAATAGAAGAGCATAGGAAAAAATGGGGTTGTGTTTTTTATTACTTTCACCGAATCAAAACTCCAACTTTCTCTAGCTCATAGATACAAATTGTGCTATAACATAATTTTATTTTTTCTTATCTTGTAATGTATTGTATTCTGTTGGGTTTTTTTTAAAACAATATTGCAATGTTGTGAGAAATACACATGTAACAATGTCATACTACTTTTATCTTACTGGGTGACTAGTTTTGAAAAAAAACTGTTTTATCTGCGTGGGCGAGTACGCTGAACAAATGGGTTTAATCAACAAAAGTTGA
>JAOBRG010392246.1:0-10517 GCA_027574985.1 Umimayanthus nakama | reverse complement strand
AACATTTAACCATACTGCTAGCAGACATAAATCAGGGTTTGGAAATAACGCGCGTCATGCGCAAATGGCACATAAACTTAAAACATGGCCCATAAAAAAGTTCATTAGCAGGCCTAGATTGCGTCCATGTCCCAGGCCATTCCGGCGTACAGAACTGGTGTTGATTTCTGTTACAATTTTTTTGCAATGGCAGATCGTGTTCTTGAATTATTTTGATATAAATTAGACATCATCATCGCTGATCATGTGTTTTCCTTTCAGTAAACGATGCCACACGGTAAGTCAGGTGTCATGATTCTCCAGCACGTGTTGCTCGATAGATCGAAGTATAGGCTATATGCTTCAGTTTACTTTAAAACAATGCGAGTTAAAGCTATTTATTAGCTTCTTGTCATTAGAAAAACGGAAAACCTGCCTGATTGTCGTAATTTAAACCAGCGTCTTACTTTAATGTTAAGGCACAAACATAACTTTGACTACGTACATGTGTACATTGTAGTTGGCACATACTTAGTGACTTGCATCAACTTACTTGAAATCCCTCATTGACCTTAATGCCACAATCCCTGCTGCCATTGGCTTGAAGGTGTAATCTGTCAACCTTGGCTCACAGCATTCAATACTGGAGTAAAAAGTGTGTCACTCATTACATTTTAAAAACCAGAAACACTATACATATGTAATCACATAATGTATACATTCTGATTGGCTGAGAACAATGCAGTTAATTACAAAGCAAGAGTTTAAAGACTAAAATTGCTAAATTGTGATGTGATTACACAAAAATGAACACAAACTCTGATTGGCTGTCATAGAAGCATTAAATATGTAACAAGCATCATTCTTGCAAAAACCTACATGTAATTTATTGGTCAATTCCGGGTGACATATTATAGTATCTTTCTTAATATTAGTTTTATCATTTCTGCCACTGCATGGTAAACCACTTTTCTGGTGATTTCACAAACAATCTTCTAGGCAACTTACTCCTCTGCAGTCTTGCTATTGAAGTAGTGGTTGTAGTCTTTCTGATGGGTTGGTTCCTCAAGATAAAAGCTTCCCTTCTTTCTAGCCACTTCGATCAGTTCTTCCAGACATGTGTTGGTGTCAAGGTCATGCTTACCCTGAGAATGAAACAGCGTTTATCTATTTGGTGGTTTGAATTTGACAGGCTGAGTCCTCAGTTAGTTGCAGGTATCTGGAAATTTATACAGTCAGTTCTGTAGGACGTGAATTTTCCTTGAAGAGGAGGTGAGTATCTTAGAACTCCTTTCAGAGACTCACACTCAATTAAATATCAATTTTGTAAAGTACAACTCTATACATTATCGAACCTGTACTGATTTCAGGGAGAAAAGTTAAAACTTGCAAAAAATTGCAAACATTAAGTCTGTGATCATTATTGTTATTATTATTATTGTTATAATTGTTTTTAATATTATTATTATTATTATAAACTGCTTGTCTGACCTGCATCATCAAGGCAATGATTGTACTGATGGCAACACAGCTGGCAACACACCTGACCAAGAGAGTAAAGGAAGCCAGTTACCATAATACTAAACCCATCTGGGTTTAAAGCTTCTTAGACACAAGCCAATCTACATGTACATGTAACAGAGTATCCAACCTTCAGCCTTCCCTAAAACAGGCCTGTAAACTTTATATGATTATAGCAAGCACCGAAACGGAGAACCAAAAAGAGCCCCCAGGAGAAAAAACTTGGAATCTGGAATCTGGAAAACACCATTTCTCAACCAACTATTGAATATGTGAAAAATACTACAAAAAAACCCCCCACAATTCCATTATTTACATGCCTTAGTTTTGAAAAAAATTGTAATCATGCAGTTGCTAGGCACCAACACAACTATAAACTAAGTAACTTTAACTGATAATGCTTTTAAAAATTGGGATTCTACCTTGGATCAAAATGAGTTGACTTGCAAATCCTCACTGCATTGGTTGCTACTTCATTCAGGTCATCAAATCGAACCAGACCAAGAATTGCAGTCCTCATCACTGCACCGTTGGAAGGAGACTCATAGGTTTCCCACACTCTCTTTGCAGCCCCATGGGGGTCCTTCAGAAACTCTGAATCAGCCACAACCTGTTGAAACAACATTTGAATCATTACTGTATATTTATTACTAGTAGTTCTTGTACACAGAATGCAGTGCTGCCGAACAGTAAAAAGATTTTTGGTTTTCTTTGTTGTTTGCTTTCAAAATTTGTTTTCACTATTAATTAAAAGCTCATATTTGTCAGTTACATATTTGTCTGAGTAGAGAAACAGAACAGAAACCAAATGAATGTTAACTTTAAATAAAATAGAACTCATTCTACAGGTACAATGTACCCATATCCTTCCCCAGCTCCCACTGGGCATTCAACTGGTCAGATCATGTATCATGTATGGACAAGCAATGTGAAAGGGGAAGGAGGTAAGAGAAATCTGTTTGCTGACTTAAAACGATTCAAACTTTTTCTGCAGAAGATTGTCGAGATTAAGCATGCTGATTTCTATTCTGGTTTCAGTTTTTAAAATTTAATCGTTCTCGGAACTACAAGCTGTTGTAACACTCTTACTCAGGGTTGCCACTGTTAACTGGATGTGAAATTCATGGACTTTTCCATGACTTTCCAGGACTTTTCGAGCAAATTCAAGGACATTTTGAACCAAACAAAATACGCCTTGTCAAAAAATGTTCTTCTTCTGTGTACTAATTCAGCAATGACCATTACAAGCTTTGCCTTCGTGAGAAATTCAGCCTTCGTATTTGTTTTCAAACAAGGATAAATCAAAGGCCTAACGTCCGATTATGACAATTTTTATTGTTTCTTGCAGTTAACAATTTACTCATTCCAGGATTTTTAAGGCTCAAGGACTTTCCAGGGCCTGGAATTTTTCTTTTCCCAATTCCAGAACTTTCCAGGATTTTCAAGGACCTTGGCAACCCTGCTTACTGTCACGCAGGAGGAAATAGAGATGCCAACAAAACTGGCTAATCACAATACTCAGGCCATCAACAGCCATGTACACATTTTTGAAAAATGGATTGTCTGAACTATGTCCCCCCTTTTCTCTCCGTCTGCCAGTACCTTTGCTAGCACACCCCTGACTCCTCTGCTGACAGTGTCTCCAAGTTCCAGGAAACCATATCTGCACCAGTTCATCAGGCTTTTTGCAAATTCTAGTTCATCTATCACACCAGCCCAGTGTAAAATATTGTCTAGCAGTAGGATCTGTAAACAGATCATGAACAAACATCAGCAAGTGGTGAGCATGCAATGTAACTGTACCAGCTTGTAACTTGTCACAGTGTACTGATCATGAGAACTCTAAATTAAAGCATTTTAGAAATTACAGTAACTGACCAAAGAGATTGTAGTGCACCAATAATAAAAAACTCTTCAAAACAATCTTGAGTACACAGTCATATTTCAGTACACCGGGAGACTCACTCTCAGTTGCTTCGCTTCAATTTTAAAGCAGTTGTGTATGTATAGTCATGTAACAATGTGCCAGCTTACCTAAAAATAAGTTGCAAATCTTATTTTTAAAACTTGAGATGTAATAAATCATTATTAATAGTTATTTTATATTATGATTAAATCACAAGACAACTAGTACTGTTAAAATCTGATGAGACAAACAGGCCTGTGTTAACCAACAAGGATACTAAAACTGACAGAGGCAGTACTTGCTGATTTTCAAGTTACATGATTGTACAATCATATATTAGTGAGTTCACTTTCAAGATTTGTCATTTAGATAGAACTATCCTTCTATGGATCCTGTCTTGTCAATCTAAATTATTTTTTCAAGAACATTTCTAAATTTAATTAAATTAGTACTGTACATAATGTATGACAGTGTAGTACATGAACAAACATGATAACTGAAGATCCTTACGCATCACTTTCCAGGGGCTTCACCAGACTGCACATTGTTTTCAATATTCTAAGTATTACTAATAGCTATACAAAGTTGAATAAAATCGACAATTGTAAAATTGACATACAATGTATCTGTAACTAACAGTTATTAGAAATTTTTGGTAATTATCACTTACTTTCAGCAATCATGAGACACCTAACATTGGTAAGGAAGATTGATACTATTAAAATGAATGATACAGGCTGTTGTCTTATCAACTGTGGTTTCCAATGTCAAGCCTTTTCCAAAAACTTATAAAAGTATAAAAAAAATTGAATAATAAATTTGCTTGTAGAACTACATACTATTACAAGAACAATCATGTGTAATGAATAGTCTCTACATGCAAATGCCAAACTAAATATTGTGAGTTTCCTGTGTCTCACTGAGTGCAACCATGGCAGTTCCTGAATGAATTCATTGGACAGGTCCATTTTCCCACTGATCCCCTGTCTCCAAAGAAATTAGGTCAACTTACCATCTGATCAGAAGAATCAGTCCAGTCTCCTCGAACCCACTTGGTTCTGTGTCTGTCCTTGACCATCTTCTCATATGACAGTTCCGCTTGCTCGTAATAAAAATTACATTCATCAGTACTCATAAATTCAGTGGACAGTCCAACTGCATCAGCCATAGCAGCCCCATACAGACAGCCAATGACTCTATCAACAAGCTCATCTGGAGGCAGCTTTGTGGCATCTATTGGAGGTCTCAGTGGAGTCCGTAAGCTATTACTCAAACTGTTAGTCTGAGTCTGAATGTAGTGAGCTCTCGCAGTATGAGGATTAGAAGGGGAAGAGTCAAGCACTCCACCTCTCACACGTGGGAATTCATTTTTTGATGGCACCTTCTTTTCAGGTTCTTTTGGGTTTTGATTTCTCAAAAATGCCAAGATTGAATCAGATCCTTGGTTGCAGATTTGCTGGGCTGGGCTCTTACATTTGTTGAAAATAGCAAGAAGAAGCTTAAGTGTCCTTGACTTTCCTAGTGAGAGTGGAAGACCCTCAAGTTCATTGTTACTGACATTTAAACTTTGCAAGCACTCCATGTTTCCAAAGTTGTCAGGCAAACGGTGCAAGTAGTTGTGTGACAAATCTGCTTTCTCAAGCCTCGTTAGCCAACAGAATGAGGACGGAAGTTCCCTTAGTTTGTTGTTGTTTATGATTAAAGTTTTTAAGTGAAAGAGGTAACCAAACGATTCTGGGAGGAACATAATTTTGTTGTGGCTTAAATCAATATAGTTAAGATGAGGTAGGTAAACTGAGAATTCTGGAGGAATCGTAGCAATACAATTGAATGAAACATCCAGCTTTTCATAAAATGATACTGTTGAGATACTCAGCAGCTCCTGGGGCAGTTCTTTTAACGCATCAGGACTGTCTCCCTTGACATGCTGAAAAAAAATGATTGAATACTTATCAAAACTGAGTTTGCCCTCATAAAATATTTATTTAAAAATAACAACTTAAGGCTAACACCAAATGGTATTTGGGAAAAAAACAATCACAACAGCTCCTCTGCTGAATTTTCAGTTTGTAAAGCTGTGAGTAGTACGCCTGCTTCTAAATTTTCAGTGTGCTCTCTACTTTGAAACCAATTTTTTAACTAATATAGCAACAGTCAAGTATGAGTGTTATATTAGATAATTATTTTAGTTTAACAGAATGAAACCCAACAAGTTGTGGCAGTGTGATTATGCGAGCAACAAATAAAAATTTTGTTCCAGACAGTGGAAGTCAACTCTTCTTTCTGCAATATCATTTCCCAACTTGAACAATGTCTTTTGCTGCGAGAAGAGTTGGCCTAGTGTTTGGTAATAAGCACAACAGCAGGCAGCAACTTGCAATGCAACAATACTGCGCTACAAGTTGTAGGAAAATGCTGCTGGTATTACCTCACCTTAACTGGATGATCAACAATTATTCCTGATTGTTTGTTTCAAAAAAATGATTCTGATCTCTAATTTTTCAATCAGAGATCTATGCCATAATTTCGTCTATTCGTCACTGACATCCAGATTTAGTACTCTCAGAGAGCAAACCCATTTCATATAATACTCATACATTTGCAGTACCTGTGGCTTTCACATCGCGATCATCGAACTAGTAGCAGTTAATCACACAACTCAACATCCAGTACTAGTATAAATAGCAATTTGAATATGAAAATTGGATACATCTATGAGTATGAACTCGTACGTTTGACCATATATGTTACACGCAGTGATGTGCTGTAAATGCATGAATAGATCAAGGCTGCTTTATCAGACACAGTAATCATTTAAATAAAATGATGATAATATATATCTTCCTTCAGAAAGATTAAGATAGAGACACTATCCTCAAACAAAATTCAAATTTACAGACTCAACAAACGTACCTCTTGGTATTGCTCGTATGTTAACCTTCGACTCAAATCAAGTTCACGCGAGTTCCCTTGCAACTGGGCCGTATTCACTTGAGCTGTAGCTAAGTTTCCCATCTTACTACAGTAACGAAGTTGTTCTAATTATCATTTTCTGAAGTACAACAGCCGCAATAACACTTCCTAATTCTGCAAATTATCCTGAATCTCTCGCGCGTGTTCGCGAGTATTGTCGCGATCGTGAAAGTGATATTTATTTTGGCTGATCTGAAACCGCTGGCCCTTTCATTTCGAGCCTGCACGATGAAATCCATCTAATCTCGCTGTTCATTGGTTAATTTTTAGTTAACATCGAGAAAAATAACCAATGACAATTGCTGTTTTAAATATAGCATTGAAAAAATTGGTTTTCAGTGATGATTCACAGGAGAAACAAAGCTAAAGATGGCAGATACAGTTGAAAGCGGCGATGAACAAGACAGAAAAAAACCGTCAGAAAATGCTGGGGGTAAGCGAAAATGTAGTCAAGTAAACAATCATTTCAGAAAATGCAGCGTTCTGTGTATAGATAAAAAATTGGGGTACCTAAAATGGTTTATAGGATTTTTTGTCCCACTTTTTGTTGTCATAGTACAATCAGACACTGATGTCACAGTGTGCATTGGTCATTCACCCTCGTCAGTTTCATTTCATGTTAAAGATACGATGGTGCCATGAGATATTTCACAACTCTAAACTGAGCTCAAACGACACTTTACAAGTAGCTTTAGCCAAAAAGTGCTTCACTCTGGCACCATAAACATATATTAAGTTCACGATGATAATCCAGTACAAACTACAGGTGTCTGCCGGTGAGTTTCTCTTAAAAATAAAATATTTCTGTCACTGTCATGTCAACTTACAATTCATACTGCCATGCGACCATACATTCTGATTTTTTCGAAAAAAATAAACCAGGAGCTGTTGTTGTTTAGCTATAGGAAAAGCTTGCAACAGTAGTTTTAAAATACAGAACGGGTCAATCAGTCTATAGACCAACTGATTTTAAAATTGGTTTAAAATGACTTTTAAAATATGTACCCCAGACTGTAATACCGAAGTATTGAAATTGTTAGTGTTACAAGATATTATTCTTATTGTGCCTCTTATCACGAATGCTTGACACTAACACCAAATGTGGGGTTTAGTGTCACAGGGCAGTGTTTTTTACATGTTCATTTGCACTGACTTGTGGCTCCCCAGGCAAACAATTCGTAAAGTTCGAGGAGATCTGAAAATCTCATACATTTGCTGTAATTATTTGACATGCTTACTGAGCTCATACATTTGCTATAATTTGTAATGGCTGACTTCAGTTTGTTTACAGTGATCGAAAGAAATCCCCCATAAATGCTATATCTTCTCCCCTGTGAACTCCAAAACACAAAATAAAGATAGTCAGGTAAATAAAATTCACTTATCTGTCGCCTTTTGAGTTGTCTTGAGTCATTTGATGGGGTTTTGGGAGGCTTGATTAGTCGCGTGCTGATGTCGCTCACCATAGTACCATTAAAATAGACAAGGCTTGCAACTCTCGAGGCCACCAAGAACCCTCAGAATTTCGCCGAATTCCTCACACTTCCACGCATCTATTGTCGTTCTGCTTTAGCCACATGAAAGTTCGAATGTTTGACAAGAACTGTGGCGAAAATTGTTGCCGTCACTTGTTTCTAATGGCCTAAACATGTCTCCTCAATTCTTCAAATGCTTCTGATTTTGCCGTGTGCATAGGATGTTGACTCAATTGGCATACCAGTTCAACGGTTATCAAATTTAAATTGATCAAATTGGTGACAAAATGCCACTCTCACGTCACCCGTAGCGCATACACTGTCATCCTATCCCAGCCTCCCCAGGGTATAATTTGACACTTCTGATTAAAAATGTCAAGGGTTTTTGCGTCAACCGGTTCATAACATATGTACCTGTATTGATTATGATTTTTGTTGTTGCTATTTTTGTTATCCAGACAAACAAGAGGAGCAGATACCTCCCTCCGAGGAAAAAGAGAAACTTCAAGATGTGATTGAAGATGATTATTCTGATGACTCCAGTGACGAGCAGCTCATGGTCATTGAGACACCTGAGGGACTAACACTCCTTGATACGCCTGAAAATTCATCGTTTTATTTTGTCCCAGAAAATGAAGGAATAGAGTCAGTTACAGGTATACATTGTTGTATTATTTAGCAAAAAGTAAATTTTGCTGCAACTTCCTCCAATTGGGCTGTTATACTGTAGGATATTATTTTTGCAGAAATGCCAAGGTTGAAGAATAGCTGGGCATCGGTCATTTCTTTGGGATCCAGGGGAATGCCCCTCCCGAAACCCCCCCCCCCTTCCCCACAGGGAAAACTAACTTCCACGAAGTGCAATTTTATGCATTTTTAGTGAGCACATTTGGTGCAAAATGTGGAACATGCTAAATGATCATTCGCATAAACTAGTTGGCCCAAGCAAAAATGGGATTAACTTCGTGAGTTGCGCAAGGATGTGGGGGGCAACTTACTTCATATGGTCACAAAACACAGATTCGGGAAGTTGATCAAAACTAAGCCAGAATAAGACTTGCAGTACTCAAACTTTTTGGAACAATTTATTTGTATGTGAGTGGTGTGTGAATCAAAGTTTCAGGTGTATGAGCGTGTGAAAAAATGCTGAGGTGTGTGACACATGCTCAAGGCGTATGTCTTGGTAAGTCTGTTTTTGTTGCACCAGCATTTAGTTTCCTGGGAATTCTATCTAGAATACCTATATCAGTACTCATTGACTAATATTTAAGATCGCCACACTGTTAAACTTAAGGCAGAATAAAAATTTATATTTTATTTCTTTTTTATTTTAGTATTAATTAAATATATTTTTTAAAAAGACTCCAAAGACACTGCTATCTTAAATGTAAACCCTGCTTATCTTAATCTGTCCCTTCATCCAAGCAACTATATCACTTACATGTAATTATTTAACAATAAATCCTTTTCACGGTTCTTGAGGCAATTGAAATTCTGACATTAGCACTCTGTACGTGTCGGAAATAGAAAGAGAAGGTAAAAGTTAATAAGTGCCATTAAAAGGGGACTTAAGGTTGAAAACTGTGACTTTAGTTAAGTTTTTAAAAAACAAAAAATACCTCGAAATTTTAAAAGAGGGTGTATGGGAGTTTGCGTGGGATCGAGGCTGGGGGGGCATTGTATGCCTCTCAACATAAAATCCCGATACATTCTCTGTTAAATTTTCAGTTTTTAAAAACTTCACAAGATGTTTTTAATGTTATCTCCCCAAATTTTTGGCACTTACTAACTTCGACCAGTTGTTTCCATTTCTGATGCTTACCGAATGCTAACGTCAGATTATCAATAACCTAAAGAACTATAATAAGGGTCTATTAGCATTCACACAATCTATGTGATTTGTTCATTCTTTTGCTCAACTTTAGAGAGCTCTTATGCTGCTGGTGAAGGTCCATCACTTGATTCTAGTGTTGTTCCAAACCAAGAGACAAGCATCACAGAGGAACTGCTGATGAACATGTACAGAATGCGCAGGGCAGGGAGTCCAGATGTGCCAGACACTGTCACCAAACTGGAGACAGAAGACGGCTGCAAAGTTTATGTTATAGGCACAGCTCACTTCAGTAAAGAAAGCCAAGAGGATGTTTCTAAGGTTTTTATATTTATTTATCATTTTTTATAATTATAACAAATTAAATATACCAAACACTGGATGTTGAATTTCTGGTAATCTGATTGGCTCTCTATTTATGGTATAGATCATATTATAGTAATTATAATATATTAACTGCAGTTTGTCCAAATATGGAAACTGACAACTTTAACATCATGAAAGTTTTTCCTCTTAAAATTACGGAAAAACTCAAATCAGTAGAAAATAAAATTATCTGATGTTTGGTATTTAATAAAACAATTATTCCACTCTTGCTTGTTGAACATGAGCTTATGATAGATGACTTGGTGCTTGGCGCCTCGTTAGCTTTCAAGTATTCAATGCAGAGTCGTGGAGTAGTTGTTAACTATAATTATGATATAATCATAGACCTACACAGGACTTGTGTACATCAAAGTTTATATACTAGTTAATAAGAGGTATTCAGAGAATGTGGTACTCCATGCATTTTCATAGTCATATTCTTTTATACATTTATAGTAATAGGTGA
>JAOBRG010392224.1:0-10519 GCA_027574985.1 Umimayanthus nakama | reverse complement strand
GTACCAAAATACTTTCGCCTTCAAATTAAGAGAAATAATTATCTGTAATTATAAGTCGTCAATACCAAAAAGTAGTCAGGCTATCAGCTACACATGCCATCAAGACCCTAAGGGGAAAAAACATGCCCATACCACATTACTTTTGTACAGAACCGAGAGACAATTAAATGGGACAAACTAATATACTCAAAAATAACTTATTTGTTTACGTCGCGTCGTACACTGTACTGTCTAGTATTTATTAGTAATCATTCATAGAATGAATACATTTGGTAGCAAAGAGTTTTAACACGGCATGTATCTTCTCCTTACAATATACACAAAAATTAAATTAAATTGTCTTGAGAATAAAAAGTTGATCCCACACAGAAAAATTCCTAAGATGAAAAACCAAGTTCTTACAACTTGTTAAGATGGAAACTGCAGAGGTACTTCACGAGAATTTAGCAACACGCCGTATGTCGTGTTTCGAGCTTAATGGTTTAGTAAGTGCCAAGAAAGCGGACTTGAAGCTAACTTGAACATAAATCCTTAATCAAGTTTTCATGTTAAGTCGCCTTCATGATTCGCTGTATTCTGCTACTTGTACCTAGTGCTAATATTAAAACAACTTTTAAAAACATATATGTCGTGTCGAGAGATCAAACCAACTAGATTTGAAACCAAAAAGCAAACTACAAACGTAACTGAAAGCGACACGAACTAAAAAAGTGAACTGTAATGGAACGCCGTCCCAACAGCGAACAAGAAGGAGAGAAGAAGATTATCTGACCCTCGTCGCGTTGGTTTTACCATTCTAGCCGGCTAACTTACCCCAACACTGACCTAGAAAATCCCGTCAACCAGCACGATTGCAAGTATGCTCAACATTTCCATGTCATAAAAAGTTAATTTTTTTTTCACTCCTCTATTAGTTCAAGAATCAAAGTTTCAATCCTTTAGAAATTCAACTTCATCCAATGACGTCGTCATTTCATTATGTATTTTGTCTTAACTATCTGGCTGGTTACAATTTGGTTGGATTAGCTGAAAACCGAGTTGAAGCGGTTAAGGCTAAATTGCTAATGATCACTGCCTCAGAGCTAGAACACTCGTAACAAGTCATACAACAGAAACTGTGCCATTCTTTGTATTTCTCACTAAAAATGAAGAAACTATGACAAGACATTCCAGACTTAAAATAGCTCGCGTAGCTAGTGGTCTTTTGAGAAGGCGGCGAATCGATTTCTGGCGCCAATTATCAAAATTATTTGACTCTTTGATTCTGCCAATATTCACGTACGTATGGAATACAGGTCTGAGGAGCCGCGTTTTATCACAAAGATCGAGAAAGACTTAATAGATTTTTTAAAAGAGCCGCCAGATTTGGCTACACAAAGAGAAATATAACCATTTCGGAAATTACAAGAAAATACGGTGAGAAACTCTTCATCAAACAAACAAGCACAAAAGAACAACATATTTTAAAAGACTTACTACCTGAAAAGAAAATTAGACCATTAAGAATAAATTTATACTCCTGTACGTTAAAACGGAGAGATTCAAACAATGTTTTAGCAACAGATGCTTATTTAAGCAATTTTAATCAATTTGACATTTTTTACCTCTTATTGCCGTAGTATAGGTATTGCCAATTTTAAATCATTATGTAAAAAGTCACGTTTGCTGAGTTTATATCAATAAAGATGTTTTTTATTATGTTGAACGAGTTCAGAAGAGAAGACTGGGGAGAGGAGAAAAGCTGGAGGGGAGGTCTTTCCCCAAAAGCGTTGTGAATAAATCTGTAGCAGGTAAGGAAGAGCTAAAACACCACATTCCCACCACCGAGGCTTTCTAGTTTATTTCTGTGTCCCAACTCAAAATCTAGGGTTGTAGAATAAAATGAAGGCAAGCGGAATTGGCCTGTTGAACCATCTCTGAAGTACGATTTTAACAAGCCTGACAGAGCAAGTCATCGTGTTTGAAGACCATCGTCCACCGGAGGTAAAGTTTATAAGTACGGTCACGTCTAGTATACTTCATTAAAAGTATTTGTAAACAGCACATTAATTTTATCCAATTCAAGTCCCTTGAATAACTTACAGGCACTATCAAACTGGGTTTCAACTTTGAGACGTACTTTGTTCGAAATGGTTATGTAACGGCTGGATTGGTTCAAACTTGAACTGTTCTAGTCAACCAAATAAAACTGGACCGGTTAAGGAAACCTCACTTCAACCTCTAAAACATATCATACCTGGATAATGTCATGACTGTATTGTTCTGCCCTTTGCCAACTGCCAAGTGCTACACCCCTGGGAGGGCTAGTTATGCTAGATCCCGTGCAAGCTTCAGTTGCAAGAATAAATTGATCGGGAAACCTGCACAGTGTAAAATGCCGGCGTTAACAGCGTGCACAATACCTGGATGATGTCAGAGCTGTAGGCCATGCCCCGCTGCCAGCTGCCGAGGGCCACACTCGGCTGCCAGGGAGAAGTTAGTTTTTCACCGGCACATGCTTCTGTGGCAAGGATAAAATGATCGGGATACCTGGTAGAAGTTTATATACTGGTAATTTTTTGAAAGCTATTTATGTAGCAAAAATGACATAGAATTTCGAAAGTAACGACCACCAAAACGAAAACGCCCTCAAGTACTCTCTTATCAACAATTAGTGATTGCTATTTGATTCAAACGCAAAACTGGAAACTTTAGTTAATGTTTAAACTATTCGAAAACCACAAGTTATGAGTTTTAGACACTACAAAAAAATTTCTATTCAGAGCTTTCGGCTCGAGCTGGAGCCTCGATCACTGTTGATGTGATGTGACTGGTCACGTGACTTGTGACCAAATTAGTCTGTTCCAGATAGCCGGCAAGTTGTACCTTCCCCCGTCCCTGTCACATCACATCAAGAGTGATCAAGGCTTCAGCTCGAGCCCAAAGCTCTGAACAGAAATTTTTGGGTAGTGTCTAAAATTCATAACTTGTGGTTTTCAAATGTTTGTTCTGCACAACTAAGCTGTAGGGTTTAAATTATTCATTTTAAAGAAAACCACAACAAACTTGCCATCGTAAAAAAAGTCTCAAAAAACTAGGCAAATTTAGGTTTAGAGGGAAGATTACCGAGCTAAAAACTAGGAGAGGATTGCACCATGTAATAATAACACTACAAATAAACCATGACTTTCCCCAAATGTTCAGCTGTGTCATGCTCATTTCTTTACGTTTCGAAAGTAACGGCACCCCAAAAGTAACGTCATCAAAGAGCTGCTAAAATCGAAGAGTAACGAGAGTGAATACTTTAGAAATTGTATGGTATACACCTATTTCAAAAAAGGTTGTCTTCTAATTTGTTGCATTGTTGCATAACCAGACCGCAACGCACCATGGATGTAACGAAGTTTTAAATATGTGCCTAAATGAAACAGCAACATTCGTGTTTTAGCCCTGGAAGCAATGTGGAGAAAGGAATGTCGCTGGCTGTATCACAGTAGACACCTACAATGCTATTTAAAGCTTCGTTACATCCATGGTGCATTGCGGTTTGGGTATGCAACAATGCGCAATGCACAATGCAACAAATCAGAAGACAACCTGTTTTGAATAAGGTATATGAACCACTCACACAGTTGCCATGGCAAGCAGATTTTGTAAGTAACAAGTCCAGCCAAAGAAGAGAAATTGTAGTCAGCTTATTGAAGTTCTATATTATTTTCTTAACATTTCATTTTTTTAAACATGCAGGTTAGTTGTATCACTTCAATGACAGATGTGATAAGTGGCATCCCACTGAAAAACCATTAGATAGCACAGAGCATTGTTACATCATACATGTAGCCCAACCTAGTGACTGATATTTATTTATTAAATATTCAACTGTGGAAATCGGTTATTACACATTAGGTGACAGTTGAGTATGTATGTTCACACGTATGACAAGACTTGTAAATATCAAAGGCAGTATTTCACAAAGTAGTAAGGCAATTTGATCACTGAATTGTAAATTACAGTGAGCAAGTAGTGAGATTTTTATTTTTTATGTACCGGTATCTATTATTTATAAAACAAAACTTGCAAGTATATCCATATTCTAATATTTTAATAACAGTATTCACATGCAGTCAATGAGAGATTTCAAGCATATATGATACATTTTATCAAACAAAAGAGCTGCATCTTGGCATTTTTTTAAAAAAGGACTTAAATTGTAGTCCGCTTGGGGGGACCTGAAGAAAAATTTAGAGAATTTTGGGGGGGATCCGAAAAAAACATGGAAATTTTCAAACTTTCACCTACCCCCCCCTCTCATAAAAAAATGAACGCTTCCTTATTGTGTGGACAGCAGTGTGACAGTACTAAGTAGTAAAACTTTAACTGCTGTGTCACCACAGTGGCATTCCCTCTGTATAGTTAGTCACAAAAACTCACTTTTCATGTGCTTTAGTGAGATCCGAAGCAGCTGATACAGAGTTCCAGTACCAGTGTACTCCCACCCCTGACACATACTGCGCCGCCTCCTTGTCACCCAAGATGACATCGACCCATGACAACAAGAATGGCCGCTGATCATCCAGTATCATGATCTTGACATCACTGTGCCCACGTTGGGCCAATATTGGGCCAAGGTCTTTTTTTATGAAGTCCCTTTCATCTTCTTTAGTGAGTAACATGCACTGAAAAGAGAAACTGGACCCAGAATGAAATCATAAATCATTATGACAATTAAAACAATCCATCGACCTTAAACAAGTTCAATTTCATGATTAACCATTGAACATCCAAGACGAGGGGGGTCACATGGACCCAGCCCCCATACATGTAGACTCATCCAACCTAAAATTTGAAGCTTTTATGCAATCAAAATGAAACTTATCTATAGTACCTGTAGTCTGATGAGTGCATCTTTTGACATTTAAAGTTTGAAACAAAAAAACTGTAACTTCTTAATAAAGTTAAAATGTTTGTTCTTTTTTCTTTAATTAAACACTATTTATTCGTATTTATATTCCTATTTGAGGCTGCAAATACTGTACATGTTTTCTACTAATTTCAGTAAAAAAAATTGCTGCAGTTTTAGGCAAAACAACAGTTTTGAAAAACCCAAGATGGTAAGTCACATGTTGTGAAATGACTGTTGCCTTCATATATCAAAAGTTTATAATTACACATAAAATTTGATTGTTGTTATGGAAAGTACATGTAATTAGCTTACCAAAGCTGGTTATATGCCAAAGCTTGATCATTTTTGTGCAACAATTTGGAAAATCAATGGGGAGGGGGTGCGGACGTGGTTAGAGTGTAGATTATTGAAGTGAATAGCTTGGTCGTCCCAGGGTTTAAACTAATTTTCCCACTACAAAAAAGTTCTAGATAAAAACCATACTTTCACTAGAGGAAAAACATTGTTTGGTATCCCTTCCCCAAGAAATCTGAGCGAAAAACTTGGGTTTCCAAGATTCAAGGGTTGCCATCAGATGTCGAGACCCACTCAAGGGTGAAGGTTGCGGTAGTTTACCCATTTACTTTCAAATCAGACCAAAAAGACATTCAATTTCAGTTACTCAGGCATGCACAAACTCCTTCTTTAAAGACAAATACTGCAGTTAAACCCATGTACCAAAAGCTTTGTGTTGATCACACTGACACCTAGTACAATTTATCGGAACTTCATAGCAAAAATTTTTAGACTTGGTATAGATATATGTATTGACATAGATTTTTGTTATTTTGTTAGTATTAATTAGCATAGTGTAGTATTTTAGTATCATTTTTAATTATAACTTTTGGGATAGAAGAGCCAATTGTTTTAATTGGAATGCCAATAAACCATTAATATTATTACTACTACTATTATTATTATTATTATTGTTATTGTTATTATTATTATTTTATTATTATTATTTTATTATTATTACTTGCGCTACAGAAAATTGAATTGGTGTGGCCTTGTGAAAACAAGCCACTTCTAGTGTTTTAAACCTACCCTGGTAGGAATCCATCTGAAGGTTCATTCTGAACTGTCACTCCCCAAATATCGATTCCTTTATCTTTGTAAGCTTCAAGAAACTTTGCAAAATACAAAGCCCAGCTTTTGTGGGTCTTGTCACCAGGAACACCTTTTAGGCCCCCATACCCTAATAACACAATAAATACAAGAATGAGTGACCGATCCTTTTGGTATCAAGGAATACTGGGTCTTTAAGTTAATGATATTCAGAGTCAATTCACCTGTCGATTCACGCAAACAAAGGAAAGTTTTGGTTTCCGGTTGGGTGTATTTTCTATTGTTTATATAGATTTTACAACTTTTTTTTGTTTCTAATATTTTTTGTTTGTTTGTTTTAAAACCCTTTGAGCAAGGAGTACGTCATATGACGCCACCCAAAACTTTGCATTTTTTTACGATATACGTCAAGCGACGGAAAATACGGTTGTGTCTGATTCAAGGCCATTTTCTCCTTTGCAACAAGTGATGACGTCAAATGACGTAATGGCATTTCTCATACAAGTCAAGACCGGGAAAGGGCAAAGAGCCTGGGAACGAGGTTGGTCAGAAGCGCTCGACGCCATTTTGGTTGGGAAAATCTTCGTTGAAAACTTTGTTTTGGATCGTAAAGGAAATCATGGCGGACACAACAAAGCTTCTTTGGACTTTAAAAAACACTCTGAAGAACTATCAAAGAAATTTCCGGAGCTTTATGACCCCCATAGAGTGCAGTCCATTGATGAAGCGATGGTAAACTTCAAATTCTCCAGTACATGCCAATGAAACCAACAAAGCGAGGAATAAAGATTTGGTGTAGAAATGGTTATCTCTGCCAAATGGATGTTTACACGGAGAAGGAAGGCAATGCACAACAACCTGCAGAGCTCTCAAGTTTGTGTTTTTCCAAGGAGTGAGACGTAATGGACAACTTTTTTAGGAGCGCTGAGTTGTTTTTAAAAATCGTTGCTTGATGAACAGATTTTTTGTTGTGGAACTCTGAAGAAAATAGAACATTCTTTCCACAAACGCTCAAGAAACAAAACTTGAAAAATCAAGGAGACTGGAAATTTGCACGCTGTGGAAATCTAGTCTGTACGATTTGGAAGGACAAAGCCCGCAAAAAACATGTTACAGTTCTTAGCACACAGTGTAATCCTGTAACGTAGGGTAAAATCAACCACAAACCCAGGTCATTTTGAAGAGAAATTTATTTACCTACCCCCGTCGGTTGCATTTTACAATAAGTGCATGGGAGGTGTTGATTTGCACGATCAGAATCGAAGATACTATGATTTAGCACTGAAATCTGTAAAATGGTGGATATCTTTTTTGGGTTTTGCTAGATGCAACAATAATTAATTCATTTATTTTGTACAAAGAGACAGTCGAAAAACCCATGTCACATTTGCAGTTCAGTCTCCAACTGAGCAAAGAACTGATCGGGCAGTTTACAGCAGCAAGAAAGCAGGTCAGCCTCGACCGTCTTTACAAACAGGATCTTGCCATGTCCTTGATCACTTTTTTGATAAGTTGATCCACCAAGGACATGCAAGAAGTTGGGAAAACTGCAAGCGAAAGCCAGCAATAGCAGGGGCTTTTTTTTCTGCCTGTTCATGGCACAGTTTTTCGTTTGCGGCAAAATCTGTGGGCTGGGGTTTGAGTCCCAATAGTTGCTGTTAAAATATTTTTTTTGTTTATTTTTTTTTCATATCATTCGATGTGCAAGACTACTTTTACTATGTTGCAATATATTTTTGCCTTTTGCATGATCATCACTTGCAGGCAATTTTCGAACCCTCCCCCCCCAAAAAAAATTAAATTGTCAACCCACGACAGTTCAAGAAATGCGGTGTTTGTCATTTGAAACAACTTTTAGTTCGAGTTTATATCGGGATTTTTTCTATTTCGAGTTACCTGAATTTATTTATTTCCACAGTTATTTATTTATTTTTTTTGACCTGCAACCTGCAAATTACACCCCCCAGGTGTTTTGTTGTGCCAGCCTTCAGAGAGGGGAAACTGTTTTGAAGAATGGCATAAGAGTTTGCAGGAAGGAGAGAACTCAGAATCTTCCTAAAACAAAATAATTGAGGTCTACCTTAATTAGTTTTAACTTAAAAGTCTTTGAAATCCTATTTTTCTGTCAAGAACTGAACATTTTACGGTTCTGTTTATTGTTATTCCGTCGCTCAAAATAGCTCTTGAGCGCCAAATTCAAATTTTGTTGTGATCAACATAAAACAAGTCTAGCGCTTCAATACTTCAATAACGAAATTTCTGTGATTTGAACTCTTTGTTGTACAAGTAAAAACTTTTGCCTTTTGTGTAAAATGATTAGAAAAGCCAATTTTGAGAGAATTAGAAAAGTTTAGCAGTGGTTTATAATTTTAGCTCCCAAGGTCGTTTAATTCCATGAAAGGGGGTCATGCAGGGTCATACTTAATTCCGTGCTCAAAGGTTAAAGTGAAGATTTAAGGTCCAACAAGCTAAACCCTCTTGATGTGTGCAAGTGCACTTGTGTGTGTATAGGGGGGAGGGGGGAGATGCAGATGATCTTGTTGGTGTAAGAATTCTTGTATGATTTTTGCTGTAGGATAAATTCATTCAAACCTGGGACTTTAATTTGAGCTGTACAGCATGCCTGCTGGAAAGCTTTTCTTTCCATATTAATAAATTTTTTTGTATACTTTGCTTTTCAAGATTACCCAACCCTTCAAAAAATAAATGATTAGGCTTTCCACACAGATTCATGATAGTGTGGTGACTATAACAAAAACTAAAATTTTAACCTCAAATTGAGGTACATGTAATTTACTGTACTAAGGAGAAGAGAATTCTTCTTAAATTGTCTAGGGTTGTTGAGGTTACCAAAGCCATACATGTACCTAGCAGCTGGGAGGCAGTTGCCCCCTAGAGATCCCACTATTAATTTTGAAAACGCTCCTATACGGGTCGTCTCTATAAAGCGACACTGCCCCCCTGCTCAAAGAATTCTAGGTACGACACTGGCTACAAATGAATGTATTTGCTACCTGACATTGCATACAATACCCATATTTAATATACCAAAAAAACAAGAAAAAAAATAATATCAGTTGAAATAATGTCCAAAGCAGCTGTCACATTTCCCTCACAACAGGCCCAAGGGAATTCAGATTCCAAGCAGGCTGCTGTTAAAGAAATAAAGTGGAAGCTTTCATTGGTTCTTCTTTTACAAATCATACCTGTCATTTTATCATTAGTTTTCATCCAAGCTGGAGCAGACCATGGACTACCAAATATAGATATCTTTCTTTTACTGATCTTTAATGCTTGTAAAAGAACTGGGATCTTATAGTCAAGGTCTTCTTTAGCAAGTGTGAAGTTTGCAAGCTCATAGTCACCACTGACATCATCATAGGAGTACTCTCTTGTAGAAAAGTCACAACTCGCCATTGGCACACGCCCGATCGTGTACTCAATGCTACTAGAACCAAAGTAAGAACGCAACAACTTGTCTTGCAGTGTTGAACTAATGTTTAGAATGTTGATGGTTGCAGCATCTGTAAGTATCGATGGTAAAAGAAAAAATATATACTGATATGGGTTTTAAGACTAATAACCAATTAATATAAACAAGTAAACATCACTCATCCCATACCTTGATTCAGGTCATTCCCACTGACTTTTTAGCATCTATATACGCAGCCATATATATGCACATGTGGACATCTAGTGACATTTTGCTCACATTTTTTTACTTAATCATTGAAAATAAACTTTTTTTTGAGTGATTTTCACTTGTTTGATTTATGCTAAAGCATTTAGTACCCTCTGTCAGTGCCTGTTGAAAAATACCCATAATGCTGCTTTGTTGCTTGATAGAATATTTTTCACTATTCACCTCCACTTCCGGGAATAGTTGTTATAAATTATAAACTAAGCATTTCTTCTAAAATTATTACTATAACTATTTATAATAGAACTGCCAGCATTCAATTATGGAGTTTAGCACCCCAAGTTTTGTCAAAATTATTCAACTCTATTTTTCTAAAGTCACTCCCATCCCGCTCCCCAATTCCAACATCCTTAATTAGTTCCAGTTGAGTGTTTCAAGAAATATGGTGGAGTCTGGTGTGTCACACTTTCAGAGGGGTAAAAAATGCTGTGACTCCAAACTGCAAATTACCAGAACACCCCCAACTCTCCCCTATCATTCCCGGAACTCATGTTACAACCAAAGGTTAGGGATGCAAAATAAGATCTCTGGGGAGGGGGTGGTCAGTCTTTTTTGCAAAGTTTTTTTTGGTATTTTTTGGGTTGCAAGATTATTTTTTCTAATGCTGGAATTTTTCTTCATGTTTTTTTTTTCTTACTATTTTGCCTTGCACGATTATTTTGGGTAAATACCCATCCCCCTCCCCGGAGATCTGATGGTCCGCCCCTTAGACAAAATATTTGGTATTTTTAAAACAAACAAAAGGACTGAGGAAGGACAAACAGATCGTACCAGTAAAGGCTCCGCCAAACCCAAGGATCTCTTGGAATTCAGTGGTTGAATTCACCCTGAGA
>JAOBRG010392223.1:2841-24913 GCA_027574985.1 Umimayanthus nakama | reverse complement strand
CTTGGGCCATAAAAGGAAGGAAAAAACTCGGTCCATAACTTGCCGTACGGACCTCGCACTCGGCTAATAAGAGTTTAGTATTTTAGCCACCTTCGGCAAAAAAGTCAAGTCGTGATGCTCTATTGCGTTCCACACTGCCTGGCAAAGCACCGCCATACTACAGTACGTTATTTTAACACAGTGCTTTTCGCGCGCTTTTATTAGCTGCTCGAGCTCTAAAGGTTAGCCGCTACTCCGAGCTAGCACGAGTGAACACAGACACAAGCGCGCGGCTTGGTCAATAAAGGAGTTTTTGTGTTTCTATTGACCTAAAATTTAAAGTTAATTAATTTTTATTCCTTCTCCTCCGTGTCACTGAGCAGCAAGTCTGTTTATCGTGTCGCAAACGCAGCTCATTGAATACCTTGCGCTACTTACCTCCACATCGGAGATTTAATACCGGCCTACTTTACTATATAGTTTTACACCACATTTCGCTTACTATTAAAGAGCTCGTTTTGCTTACTGTAAGCGCAAAGAAGCATCATCGCGTTATACAATTGTTAATTATTTTGCGGTGCATTTGTCTAAATCAGAGCATATCGTAGTATTTGGGATAAAACCAGTCCACAAGACACGGATAACGGAAGAGGGGGTTCGGGGGAACTGTAAGGGGAGACGGGGAGCAGAAGGGGAGGGTTGGGGAAGGGGGGGGGATAGGCCCTGATTCTGCCAAGTACTTCAAAATTATTGACAGTTTTTAATGAGAACAAGTGTCGTCAAAGTCATTAATTACCAGTCCGGCCTCAACCCTTCAAAATATTTCCGCGGTCCCTTCAAGATCGTATGATAAATCAAAAGTCAGGTCAGCTACTTCACACAAAACCAACAATACAATGTCTACCTCTCTTTCAAACTCAAACTCAAAGTCTCCACAAAATCTTCCTCCGTACAGATTCTTCAGCTCCTGGTCCAATAACATGTTGTATATCCCGCAGATGGCGTCATATCGATTCTTTTCCACATGGAGCCGCACTTTCTGTTTTCGTATTTTTATAAGGGCAGACGTTTTATCTAAGACCTGTTCAAATAAAAAACAAGAACTCAAGTCAATTTCTTTGATGCTTCAAGTAGTTCCAGCTAACCTGACCTTGTGACGTCATCTGCAAAACTGTGTGTCATTAAGCCTGCGGTTGGTACAAAGTTGCGTTTCAGCTATAAAGTTTGTAAGTTCTGTATAACTCGGCAAACGAACAGTTTGATTAATAACCACTTTATATCTTTGTGGCATTGTCACATTGAACAAAAAGTTAACATATAGCGAACGAATTTTTCAAGGCTAAACAAAAATTTTGTGTTTACACGACATGACATACGGTTTTGCAGACGTCCTCGCCCCTGATTTGCTAATTCATGGACTCGGATCACCTGTTTGACAGTTAAGGGTTCTAAACAAAGTCAAACACACAAGACCCTCTCTAATAGACCATGTGCTCGATTTCAGTTTCAGTCTAGTATAAATCAATCTATGCCACCAAATCTGTCTTCCGATATGCGGTTTTCTCAAGATTTGAGTTTTCTCAGAGACTGATGAGTTACGTCTGAATTTCTGTGGCTGATTTTTTCAAAAGGTCGCTCATAGCCCGCTAAATTCGTGGAATCGCCTGACGAGAGATAAACTCATGGTTGACGTGGCCTCAAAAGCTTTCGAAGAAAGCCACGATGAATCACATGCACAAATTTGACGGGGCGCAAAGCATCTTGCTTTTTTTCAGAAGTTCTCGAAAAAAGCTCCAAGTGTTGTCAAAAAATTCTCTTAATAATAAACTATTTTCTAAATATCTCAAAATCTCTCGAGAATTCTGAATTCGTAAAAATTAAAATTCTTTAATCTGGACCCTTAAAAACAAACAAAATGTACATAAATAACAAAGCATATGATATAAAAGCAAGTAATTCAATACAAACATTTGAAATAACAAAAATAACTGCGTGCTTTTAAGAACTTCACACTGGGCTGTTGTCGTTATATACGGCTTAGAATATGGCTAACTTTCTTGCAGTCGCAATGTCCATAGTATGAGTTTGAAGCTCAGCCATTGTCAAGAAACAAGAACCAAAAAATGCACTAATGCAAAGACCTTAAAACTGCTATTTTTTGCTAAATACCTCCAAATTTTCTAAATATCCCAAAAACAAACATCATGACGTATTTATCTGAGCCTAAGTCACTATTTAACTTGTAAGTGCGTTCCAAATTTTTTCATGGGACCCGAGAACCAAGACCGGACGTTCTTTCAAGCGAGAGAAAAACAGAACAATATGGAAAGAAACTTCTTGGAATTTCTCACCCGTTCTATACATTCGTCAGCCACTGGAGGAGGGGAGTAGGGAATCAATGGACACAGGCCATTTTGTGTTACCCAGGGATGCTCCATCACGTGTATCAGAGGCATCCTCTGTTGGGGATTGGGCTCCAGCAATCGAAGCAGTAAATCTTTGCATTCTGGAGAAGAAGATACACTGGAGTATTGACTATTGTTTATTTCGGTGAGTTTTACCAGGTTTATAGAACGACTTGGTCTCAAATTTTAAAGAGATCAATCATATATTTTTTTATTATCTAGTTGAATGCCGTCATTGTCGTCAACAAGATGTATAATTGCTTAATTGCTTTGTGTTTGTCATTGTGTCATTTGTGAGTTTGTTTATTGTTAGTTTGTGCCGGTAGCCACCCCCTGAAATTGAGGAAACAACAAAATACACTTTTAAAGGATTCGAAACAGTAAAGATTTAATAACTGGCCTTGAGGGAAACAGCGAGTTTTGTTCGGCCGGTATTCTCAATGTTTTCGTCATAGGGAACATGCAAGACCGAGGGCGAATACTGAATAGAACTCGATTTCCTCGTGGCCGTATATGTTTATTGCAATACATGTAAACGTAATGTAGGGGGTAGGTCCAGACCTGTGTGTTTCTGTTTTTTGTTCCTGCAGAGCTCTCAAGTTTGTGTTCTTCCAAGGAGTGAGATTGCCTGCTGAGCAGGCGACGAAAGTGCAAACGTCATCTAGGGGGGTCCGGGGGCATTCTTCCCCGGAAAATTTTTGAATTTTGCACTTCTTGAATCACCGGTAACGCACTGATTTATTAAAACTAGACACATTTATTCCTGCTATGGAGGGTAAGGGAAGGAATTTTACGATTATAAGTACTTCTGACGGCCAAAACAGTAGAGTTACCTTCCAGAAGAGTGCTAATGCGTGAGAAATACTCGTTGAAGCGTGAGAGCGTGAGATTACATCGAAATGTGTGAGACTCACACTCAATGCGTGAGACTTGAGATCGAGCTCTGTTCCTGTCACTGAGATATAAGATGATTGTAATTATAACTGTTTATCTGCAGGGCCATATAGCAAGACTCAAACTTTAGTTGAGGGACTGGGTGGGGCATTTGCCCTGCCTTCAGGATGTTAGATAGGCCCCTCAAATCACTGCATTGTACTTAAACCTGGTTCACACTAGTGAGATAAGCACAAGTACTTGGACTAACACCAGGCATATGCAAGCACAGAATCAGTCACCCACGAACCAGGCCATTTCTGTTTGTGCGTATGCCTGGCATTTGTGCTTGTGCCTATCTCACTAGTGTGAACAGGGCTTTAGTTAACGTACGCTCAGAAATTTAAAGGGGAAATTGCTCACCTTGCTTGATACTGGCTACCTGGTTCATTGAGCTGTAAATTTGCATAACATTCTCTAATCGCACAGAGTTTTCAGCAACATAAATCTAGTTAAACATGTTCCCCTAGTGTTAGACCAATCCGCAGTGCTCGCTGCAACAGTGTGTGACATCTTACAGAAAGTACTAGGTGCCACTGAACTGCCAGTTAGTTATTCCCTCACCTGGTGTCAAGTGAGCCATGTGTCGGCCCTGAATAGCATACAGTCCTCTACTCATCTGGTCCACCAACTCACTATGACCACGCCCACCAGCGTGAGCACTCCTGTGATCAAGAAACATGATTTAAGATGTTTCAGAACTGTAATATTCAGATCCATAAACTGCAAAACAGTCATCTTGAAAATCATCCTTAGAAAGAGTTATATGACTTTTGAATTAGGAGAGCAAAACGATAACAATGATGTGTTTCATTATCAAACAAAACCCCCACAGTAACTTATAAAGACGAGTATTATTTGCCAGGGTTCAGACCACCATATGTGATCATTGAAAATCTCTGACCAGAACCAGTAGCCAGCATGTTTTACAAGTTACAATGATTAAGGACCGTGCCAGTGATCCAAAGTGCGATGTTTAACCTTAAACAACCAAGTGCCAGTAAAACTTAAATCAGTGAGTTAAATTCATTCAGTTTGAATCAATACCTGATCTGAACATTCTTTTTAAAGCTTTCATGGTTAATCAGAGCAGAATAACACACAGAAAAGAATTCTAGTTATGCACCAAATGTCAGCAGAACCAAACAAGTAATTCAACTTTGTTTTTCTTGGTCAACACTGTAGTTAAACATAATATATAGGGATACTCATTTAGGTTTAACGATGCATTATAAAATGTGATAAAACTAATGGATATACCTAAACCATCATTGATGTTTTCTTTTTCAGCATTTAATGCTGACTTCAAGGTGGTAAAATACATCTTACAGTTCTTTGTATTAAACTGTGCAATATATGAAAAAGGATTAATTTTTCTCACCAAATTAATTCTTTCCATTTAAAATTATTTCAATTTTCAAAACTTTAATATTGCATGTTATTATGAAATTAATATAAAGACATCATTCGTGAAAGTTGCAAGACTTGTTTGTGTGTTTTACCTGAAAGGTAGCTTTCCAACCACCATGCCGTAGATGTTCACACCCCTAGAGAATTGTGAAATGATCAATGTCAGTTAAAGCAAACAATGAACATTTTAACTGCCACTAGATTATCTAATTAGATATAAATTTGTCAGTTTTAACTATTGAATATTTTCACAAGTACATGTTGTACTCAAATGACAGCTAGTCTGAAGAGGTTTCTTTGATTTGACCTACCAATGGCTTAATATAAGGTCCCTCAGTCTAACGTGAGTTTTTAATAAAAGGAACAAAAAATACCCTAGGCCTAGAGCCCCACTCAGATATTGTAATGACATGGGTTTTGTTTGAGGTTCATTTTTCATACCAAGAAAAAGTCCAAACTTCAGAATTTGTCTACCCAGAAAAATCCCTACTTTTAAACATACAGAAAAAAAATCCCAAACCAGCAGCAAATGGCGTTTATCTTTTTTGTTGGTTTGAGGTGATGAAAAGTTCAATCCCAAAAAAATCCCTGTGTTTTTTTGCGACCCCAAAAAATAAATCCCCATGCCTTTCATAGATCCCAAAAAGCTCTTTTGGCCAAAATTTCAGACCCAAAAAATCACTCAGATCTGCCATCAGTAAAACATGTGAGTAGGGGCCTGGGAAAAATACTGTGTGTTTTTGCAATAACAGTTAAAAATAATGCCAAACTTGGGGCCAACAAGACCAGTGGCTTAGCAGCGGGACAGGCCAGGGGCAGTATAGCAAAAGAAAACCACAGGACAACCAGCCAGGAATTAACCCTGGAAAGGTTGATTACTATTATTTGTTAATTATGTTTTCCAGA
Source organism: Umimayanthus nakama (assembly GCA_027574985.1). NCBI lineage: Eukaryota > Metazoa > Cnidaria > Anthozoa > Zoantharia > Parazoanthidae > Umimayanthus > Umimayanthus nakama. The sequence goes on along the minus strand of JAOBRG010392223.1, from coordinate 19,280 downwards.
AGTGCAGATAGCAACTGGACTTATAAAAACTAACAAGTTAAGTAAACAAAGTAAAGAACTTATGCTTGTACTTATAAATACAATTATTATTAGTATTATTATTATTTTAATTGTTATCAGGGGTTTCAAAAAGATGAAAAGTAGAAGTTGGAAACTGAAAAGTAGGGGTTGGAATTATTCGAGGGCCAGAGGCCCGAGCAAGAAGGGCTGAAAGAAATTTTGAATTTTAACGCGCAAAAAGAACCAATTTCATGCATTTTGAAGGCCAGTTGTTGACAGGCGATGCGACGATACCTGTGACTTGGTATTTTTATTCTCGGAAATGATTCAACAGTACGGAATAGTTCATATCCAACCATTGCAAGCGTCTTATATTCAATACCTACACTCAAATCCCTCACCGTTTTTGGGAAAGATCGGCAGAAAATTGACCTATGTTTTTGCCGAAAATTCAGAGCTTTCTTCTAGAGATTGACATAAGAATGGGTTCATATATAAAGGGAAATGCAACAACATCTTATGCACCTGAGTTCTGAGCATCTGAAGTGAAAGTAGACGTCGGAAAAAGGTTATTATTATGTTATTATTATTAAGATTAAAGCATAAGTGGTTGGTGAATGACTGAATGATTACTGATTATATAATATACACATTTACTTACAGACTCCAAACATCAACTTCTGTCCCATAGCGGCAGCCCTTCTTGAACAGCTCTGGAGCAGCGTACTCTGGTGAGCCGCACTGTGTCTTCAGGTACTCTCCCTTGCCGCAGGTGTTGCTCAGGCCAAAGTCTACAATATTCCTCACAGTTGGTTTAATTTGCTCAATACCACTGTCTGGTAAATTAAGCTTATTTTCCTGGGGGGACTCCCAATTTTAGGGGTGGAGATGAACATCAAACCCCTTAAGGGTAAAAGTTTAAGGATTTGGGACTGTTTTGGATGCCAGAGATTAAAATTTGATGTTTGCATACACTATAACCAGTACCTTCTAGCTTTGTTAAGCCGATTGAAATGGTTATTGTCTTCATGTAGTATTGTGGATGGTACCTCTTGCGTTTTAAGTCAATGTGACTCACACCCAGTTTTGTACCTCTTAGGACTAAAGGGGTTAGAACTATTGAAATTTATACCATCCAAAAAGGATTCCTCCCTCCCCCCCAAAAAAATGATAATTAATTTGGGAGTCCCCTATCAGCGGCATTTTGCCTTGGTATAAACAGCTATTCTTGAATTGTCATGAAAGTAATCATGGATGTAATACACTAGATGTAATTGAACCAAATTATAATTTTACACAACCAATAGATCAGCTAGGAGTGCTGCAATATAGTATTAACTGTATTAGCGCAACAATGTATATAAATGCTTTTTATTAATATTATTGCTATTATTGCTATTATTTTTAATATTATTATCATTATTAATAATAATAATAGTAATAATATTATTATTATTATTATTTTTATTATTATTCTTATTATTTTATTGCAACACTCCTTTTTCTGGCAATTTTAATTAGCAGTTAACAATTATTTTCAATTATAGTTTATGTAACTGTTTACCAATGATCTTTATCTGCTGCTTGCTTTCATCCAGCAGAATGTTCTCCATTTTCAGGTCCCTGAAAAATGGTATAGACCAAAAATGATCTTGGCGTGTGATAGTGATCCACAATATTCCTAAAATATTTATTAATGATGAAATAGTTTGAGAGTACTGTTCCAAAAAAATTTTCTAAAAATGTTTACTATTCTAGGTAAAATTAAGGACTCAGCTTTGTTGAAAGGTTTTAAACAATTTCCGATGCTTTTATGAAAATGTAGGTTTTATGTCAAAATAAAGTTCATTTTAGATGTCAGATCTAAAGAATACAGATTTTACAGTTTTGAACATGTTACATGTTCCAAAAAGTAAATGATATGTATTCCGTTACACTGCCATGTAACATCCTCTAATTGTTATTGCCTTTTGGGAATACATTTTCGAAAGCTTGGCAATCCCTGCACATCAACATGTGATGAGTCAAACATAACTGCTAATAAAACATATTAATTTTTTATTATTTGATTTTTTGTCTTATTTATAAACTTTGTGAGTTGACAATGTTGTCTTGCTCTCTGTGTTCTGCCCTCTACAGGTTCCCAATTTTCTTGAATAGATCTCGAGTACTTCATGTTAATATTGCTCAACCAAAGTGTCTCACTGGCCCCCACCTTGGTTAAAACTACATACTGTAAATCCAAATTCTGTTACTTTTTTATTTTGCTTTTTCAGTTTACATTGCGTATAAGAAGTTACAATTTTTCATTAATATCCAGTTTGTTTTGTATCAATTAATATTTTTTAAAAAATGTTTAGTTGATCAAAGTAATGATAATAAAGGTATTGCTTGTTTTGATTTTCTTGCAATCTATACACTGTAGTATGAGTTTTTACTGTTTTTGGTATCAGGGATTATCACAAAGAAAATTGGCCCTAGAACTTAAATAGCCTTTTTGCTATTGCCTACTGCTATGTAGACTGGCAATAGATGTTTGGGTGTGTGGTCTGTGTGCTTCCAGACATCAAACTGCACATTTAAATTTGTATTGTACAGTTGACGCCCTATAAATTCCAGTTGATTCTTCAGGCGAAATAGAAGAAGGTAGGAGTTATTGGAGTTCAAGCTACCAAGGGTAAAATTATATAGAAAATGACCTGAAGGTAAATGAAAATTACTTCTGATCAAGTTATAGTGGGAGTTTTGTGTTAGCGAGGATTCAAGTTATCAGGAGTCAACTGTTAAAAATCTAACTAAACTTGGGATTAGGAATGAGGAAAATTGGAGTCAGAACTGGACTACCCGTCCAGTAAATGTCAGAGTTTACTAAATACATGTAATAAGTCTGAAGTGAGAGTCTTTTGATGACTTTCTTGAAAACTAAAAAACGGTAGTTGTATAATTAGAAATTGAAATAAAATGGTTTTTGGTGGCAAACTATTAATAGTATGCACTTTTCCTAAATTATATTTTTCTTAATTTTTATGAAAGGATGATCTAGGAGTATCTAAGGCATATACCTTACCACACAATCTCCAGTTAAATTGTTCTCTTGACAGCTCGAAGTAAAGTCTACATATTAATTACATAATTTTGTACAATTACAGTATTATATGCTGAGTGCAAGGGACTGTCAGAGTGAGGAAACAACTTTAGATAAGATTAATATACATGATTGTATCTCTTTTGAGGCAATTTGGTTTGACGTTTGTGTAATTCGACTCTGCAAAAAGGAAAGTGTTGTATTTATAATTTATTTAAATAATTTTTATTAAATACAAAAACTCATTAAAACAATTTGCAGGACTTTCAGGAATTGTTCGTCAATAAGTTGATAAAGACAGACTGAAAGTTATGTCAATTGAAAACAGCTTCCTCCTTTTTAGATCTTTTCCGCCTAATGTACACAAGTTCAGGATGTTGCAGGTTTGCAAAACAAAAGAAAAAGAAATTTAATTAATAGGAAAGCTAATTGAAATGAATAGATGATAATTTGGGTTAAAATTAAAGACAGTCTGAACATTTACCTGGGTGTAATTTCCTGAAATTTTGTCACAATGTAAACATAACAGAAACCATGCAAGGTCTAGATAGTTCACTAAGAAAAATAATTTTTGTTCACATGTAATAATTGCAACTGGTACACAAGAACAGGAAAGGATCTTTGTTCGTGTTTTTGTAAGTGTTAGTTAATTTTCATTAAATTATTTCAGAACAGCACATGTGATATCTGTAGTACATGCCAAAACTTCTGATAGTGACTTAGGAAAGTTTTTGTGTGTGATGGTTAATTAATTTTTTCCTAACTTTCCTTGTATTAGCCTCTCTTTGTACACATTAAATTAATCAAAATTTATTGAAATAATAATAAAGTTTGTAATTCACTTCGAACCAGCTATATGTGCATAACTTACTTTGTATAAAAGACGAGCTGCATAAATTGATCTGAGATAGCCATTTGGTAGATAATTTCTACATTGTTAATTTTTTAGCATGTAAGTTTTCTTCTTTGAGTTGAGTTAATATTTTGTTGGGTTTCTGACAGACTTAGCTTTAAATAGACACTACTGCATGCATGAATATCAAAATAATATTGATGTGTGCTTAATGTGATACTGCCTTCTTGTTTCAATGCTGTCTGCCAATGGTAACTCCGTCTTAGACATTATTTGGTACGGACCCTTTGTATGTTGGTATCTTTGACCAGACCTCAAGTAACTCCAAAGCAATCTAAATGTCAAAAATTTGAAAAACTGAAAACAGTTATAGTCAAAGTTGTAAGTCTTGTTTTTCTTTGTCTGTCTTAGAATTTATTACAAATTCAAGTTCTTGAATCTTGAAAAACATCATTTCTAGAATGTTTCACCTGCTGCATACATCATGACCATACTGTATGATCAATATATATAATAAAAAATTCCATTCATCAAGTTTAGACATTAGATGAATAGTTGTTACAACTAGTTAAGGAGTTTTGAACCAAGCCAACTTAGTATTTTAACTTGTGGATTGGCATGATGATTGCACCCACTTTGAGCATTTCTTGGATTCATATACATTTATTTGTTTGATTTTTTTGGTACAACAAAAATGTATGCTAAGGATTTTTATATAGTTACTCTGACTTGTGCTCAGAATAAATGGGGGCCTAGAAGGCAATTATTTTTTGTGATTTTTGGTTGTCTCCCCCCTAGGCAAGCTTATTTTGACCCCCCATTAAAAATTAAATTATTTAATTTAATGAGGGAATACAAAGAAGTTCATAAGAATGCCATAGACTATTGGTGTTTCGTTACTATAAGTGGCTCCACCATGTACTTGAACTACTGATGTTAAGCCCATTTAATAATTTTAAAAAGCGTTAAAGGGTAATCCTGTTTTTATCCCTTCTCTCTTATATTTCCCCTCCCATTTTTTTGACTTCCCCCCCCCCCCCCGTTTAATAACTCTTCAAAATCCTTGAAGCCCCCCTCCCCATTTAATTTGATTCCCTTGTTTATTTTGAGCATGATAGCATGTTGTTGTATTTAAGACAGGAAGTTTGGGGTAGAAAATATGAATCTTGGTAATTAAAAAAAATTGTTGAGTTGGACCCCTGGTACAATGTATATACAGCAACAACAAAAACTTACTGCTCTTACAGTACTAACACAGCAACAGCAGTAATTTATTTGCACTCGTTTAATTTGCATTTAATAATTTTTTAAATTTTTTTGTGCCTTATCAATGTTACTTGGGAAGCAAGAAATGTGACGATAATTTCATATTTTCCAGTTATTAGCTAACTATATGATTGATTTTGGTAAAATTATTACACATGAAGCTATAACCTCATGCCTCAGGCTAGCTCAATCTTTTAACTGATGTAAAAGTCCATAATTTCTAAATATGGGTATTGGTGATAATGTATTGACAATTAGTTTAACTACTTGGGCTTTCTGTAGTCGCTCTTTTATGGGAGAAAACATCCTCGCTGAATCTTCTTTCTCCCCTACAGCTTTAGTTCAATCAATTCTCACTTTGATCCAGGATTGAGTTGTCTGTTTAGGCTCACTGTGAAACAGCTCATAATTGTAATTACTCACGCACGCTGTTGTCTGACACCGTTTTAGCCAAGTCTTTGTCCACATAGACTTTAGTTTCTGTTCATCATTACTAAACAAAGTCATTGATAGCTCAAAATTGACAGGGTTTGGTCAGAGTGTGTAAAACATTTTATAATTAGAATTTATAAAATCATACCTCATAGTATACATAGAGCTGATCTACACATCTTCATAATTTTGTAGCTATTACTCTCTGGAATATTCATCTATTATATAGTTATAGTAAAATTATCTGAAATGAATTTTCAAATGCAGAAAAAGGTATTTTCAAGGGTTTCATTTTTCAAACGTCTTCTAAGGGGAGTTTATTGATGGCTAGTTTGACCTATTATCTGCAGAAAGCAGTCTGAAAATCCTCATACAAGTGCCGCACTTCGAAAAAGCGCCGCACCTCAAATGAGCACTGCACCCAGGCCCTCTGACTCATAGTGCAGCCCACAAATGAGAGCTGAGGTGCTAAATGAAGTGGAAACAAATACACCCTTTTATAATTTTTTGAGGTAAGAGACTGTCCACTCAAGAAACTGAAATAATCGTTTTCAAAAACTCCTGAAACTGGGCTCATGAAGCAGTTCTAAAAGTTTGTATTTGTCATTTTTTTGACAAATAATTAATTTCTGTACATCTCTGGTTGTGACTCACTTCATTCACTTAACGTTATACCTCGTGATGTCATTGTTTTAGATAAGCTCCACACTGGAGCAGATTCAAGGATTTAGTAGTGAAAGTGGATTCAGAGAAACTTAAGCCTACATTACCTAAATAGTTGTTGCTAAGCAAGTCTTTTATTACAAGAAAAGGTATACATGGTCAAGAAATAGGTGTTTGTTTCACTTTAGGGGTTCCACCAAACCACCCCTGAATCCCCTGAATCCGCCAAAGACTCCACACACCTAACACATGTAAGTGCCGCACCTCAAATATCTTCACTAACTCAATGCTTGTGGGAGCAAACTTACAAAATTAGAGCTTTTGCTGTCTCAATTGTGAGCATTAATCAAGGTTCCGAGGGCTTGAGGACTTGCAGGTAAAATTGGGATAAATAATCCTGCCAAAATCTGCATGTTTGGTCACTGTAACCAGTAAAAGAACATTCCAAAATCATAAGTTTTTGAAAAGAAGATAGTTAAATTTTGAAACAGTCTGGTCTATTTTATCACTGTTTGGATTATGTTTTACCCTGGTGCAATATTACAACAATTATAATAGACATGTTTTTAATAATAATGTAATTAATAACAACAATATATAAATTATTTGTTTAATATTCATCTTAAATATTTCATTTTAAAAGGATTTACAGCTTAACCTTGTGAAAAAAACTGATGTGAAAAGCATATTTGAATGTGTACACTTAATGTATCAATTAACTGCTGTTGCTGTTAAGTTAAGACTAGTATGTTTTAGAAGCTCGTAAATACTATTTCTGGTAATTCTATAAGAATTATACAGGTTTTCAATCATGCCATTTTGAGCCTTCTCCAATAGAGATAGTTTATTGTTCACAGATTTGCAATAATCAACAGGAAACATATCTTAAGTTAAAAACTTGCATATGATTTCTCGTAGCTTAAAGACTTGAAGAATTTTTTTTTCTACTTTAAGATTAGAACAAAGAAAATATTTTTTATTTTTTAACTCCGTATAGTATTTTAAATTACTGACAGAAAATTAAGATCAGAATTTTGTGGTTGGCATGATAATTTTCAATAACTTACTGGGGGCAGTTATACACTGTAAATATCCATCTGGCATTAATTTGATGGTACAAACTAAAACTGTAGTACAGTAGTACAAATGAAATATTAATTTTAGTGAACAGGTTCCATTAGGAGTTCAATGGTATTCCATTTTGCTAAAGCTTGTAATATAAGTTTTAACACAAAAATGTTTTAACCTTTTTATAACAAAAATATGTATGTCATTAATTATTGCCTGGCAGTGTTTTTCTTGATTCTGTTTGGTTATCTGACTTGTTATTAAGCAGTGAAATGTAGTTGTGGCATATACATGATAAGTGTTAAATATTGGTGAGCTCAATTGCTTTCGATTAATTGGTTCCCTTGTGTTTCATGCTGAACTTGTTTGGGTGTGGCAATATTTATCAGCTATTTTAACAGCAGCTGCTGATAGTCTTAGAAACTTGATAACTCCCCGATACTGTCAACTAAATGCAAATTTTAGCATTTTGTTTTTATACACCATTGTTTATATAGATTCAGTCAGACTCAGTAACAAATTTCATTGAACCGTGATAGGAAGCCAAGCTTCAGTAATTTGTCTTTAGGGGAAGTATGACTAAAGATAAGTAATATTTTGGGTGGAAATGAAAAATGAATAAATTTGTTTTTATTTGACTTATGCTGAAAAACACTGTCTGGAAGTCAATAATTTCAGCTTTCTCATGACTCGCTGAAGAAAGTTTCTCCTAAAACCAGTATTTTATTCTAAAACCATTTTCATGTACATGTATACATTAAACTGTTTTTAAACAAATTTGCACTCAAGATAGAAAGTTCACTGACAGGTAAAGCGAAAAAAAAAATTATTTTAAAGCAGACACCAGAACCTTTTGGCTTTCTCTCGGTAGCAGCAAATTTGGACAATTGTACACTTTATTAAAAATATTTTAAATGAAGAAAGTTATAATAAGAGTATTCAAGAAATAGAAGTTTTTTGATAATGAAACTGTAGCTGGCTGTACAATTTTAGTTTTCCTTAGGAGAGTGAAGTGTGCCTATTTGGTTGCATTTTTTTCAAATTATGAAATTACTTATATTGGGCACAAAATTAAAAATATCAGTGCCCACTGTTTTATGTATGAGTTAATAAATTTGTAGTGTATAAGTTACTCAAAACATAGAACTGGATCTCGATTTTAAACACTATCTATCCTTAGAACTTTTCGTGAATTTATCTAAAGATATTTTATAACTGTGAATTACTACTTTAAAAATGACATTTATAAATAAAAGTAAGTTAAAACTGGCATTTTAAGTAATATCAAAGCATTTAGGAAGCTTAGTACCGATTTTGAAAGCCAAAGAAGTTTAAAAATCTAATTCAGTAAATGATGTAAAATCTCCCTTTTAACATTTTCCGAACTTCAAACTTTTGAACTGGGGAAACTAGAATGTTTCGCTTTGCGATTTGCGTAAAATTACTTAACAACGCCCAAAATGCCTATCATTAAAGTTTTATCTTAAAAGAACTAGGCAATATTTCTGTTCTTCATTTAACAACTCCGCTGCATCATAAAATAATTTTAATACATTGTTTGAGCATGTTTTGATCTCGCTCAACCACATACACATCCAAGAACTGATAGAGTAAACTAGCAACCTTGAAAACGATAATCTAATTTCACTCCCACTTTGAAAATGATAGTCTCAAAAAACAAAACAGAGTTAAAGTTCTTTGCATATTTTTCTCACGGAGTTGGTGTAAAATTGAAAACAGCTGCTAAATGAGTTCTCTATTCAATTGTTAGGGATGTTTCTTGTTAGCCGTGTGTTTCCATTGCAACGAAATCCATCAGCGCATTTTCTCAGAAACATTCTGAGACACTAGCGCCTTTGTATCACCGATTCTAAGATTAACCTTATTGAAATGCAATTTTCTTTTTCTGCAATGTTTAATAAGACTAGTATTTTATAAGGTTTAAGTCGGTAGAGGTTTTTAAAAGTCATCAGAGTTCACACTTAACGAGTGCGCAGAATTGAGTGTCAAGTTAGTTTTAGTTCCAAAATATTATCTTGAAAGATTAATTAGACGTGAAGTCAACACATGGGAGAATTGCTTGCCGCTAGACAGCCCAACCAAACTTTTATGTCGCCATGGATAATAGCGCTGTGAATTATTTATCAACCACTTGTTGCTTTCCGCCTGGCAGGGTGTGTTAGATTTTCACTTATAAATATTGGTGTGTGAAAAATTTCCAGCTGCTTAGCGTGTCAAGAGACTGCGATCTCATTAATTTTGTCGACAATCGAGACAAAACCTAAACATTTAGGAAAAATATAAAAGTAGAAGTCTTTTCTGATGCAAAGCACTGATCATTATAGAAGCAAAATATCGGTGACAGCTGCCCAAATATTAATCAAAATTGAAAAGTCGCCTTTAAACTCGGACTTGTATATGTTATAAATAGTCCAAAATTTTGTTTAGTCTCAGCATATTGTAAACGTATTTTTAAGGCACTTTCACTTGAGTGAACAACATACAAGTTATAACGTTCTCAATTCTGTTCCTTGCTTCTCTAAGGCACATGAACTTTAAGTTTAGTGAAAGGTTTTAGAAGAAGTTAACTGTGAAAGAAAACTTGAAAATCGCAGACTTGCAACCAAGATTAATCTAGATAACTTGGCTGCTTTGTTTTGTGTTAAAACCGAACAATTTTAACCTTAAAGTTTTTTTTCAAAGTTACTTTATTTTTGCAAAAACACCGACGAACAATATCTCGCCGGAAATTGACTCATTTGCATCCTCAATAAAGTAAGTACAGAACCTCTTAGAAACAAAATGTATTCAGTCGCTCGGAAACCATGGTAAACTATGCAATTAATTCACCGAAATTGTTCAATTATAGACAAACACAGGGACAAAAACGCAAATGGTGTAGAACATGACAATATAAACACTCTTCGTCAGCGCATTTTATTGCTAATCGCATTTAATGAAATGAGTCACACACAGATGAAATTGTGAATGGCTTATCTTCTAACGGGCCATTTTCGAAGTTGAGTTCTTGTTCAGTGAAATTTCATTTCCTTCAGCTATTTGAATTTTTTCTGTACATAAAGTACATCACTAAAAAGTAATAATGTATAAACTTGAATTGGCATGATGACTTTTTCAAGCTTGTTCTTTCTCAACGGATTTAGAAGGTATAAAGCTGTGCGAGTTAGATTTTTCTAGCCAGTTCTTCTATTGCTTGGCAACTTGACGTTCATTGAAGTAATTCACTGACTACGAAAAAAATTGGGGTAGAAGTCAAAGTGTTTGCCGCAGTTGTAATTGTTTAAATAGTATACTGAATTAATCCTTAATGATCTTGTAGTTTCTTACCGATGTACGATTCCTTGTTCGTGTAAATGATTCAAAGCCGAAACCATTTGCCTAATTATTGGTCTTGCTTGCGATTCGCTGAACCTGCAATCTCGCTGGGCTCGAAGATGGCAAAGTAGCTCTCCGCCAGCCACATACTCCGTGATCAAACAGTACAGAGAACGTTGTTTCAGGGTTTCATATAGGCGTACAATATTTGGATGGTGAACTTTCTTGAGAATTAGAGCCTCCCGAAGGATGTTTTTCCTTACATATTCGTCTTTGATCTTTCGTGCATCGATAATTTTGATGGCAACCTTCAAGAAAGATCAAATACCATGATTTTAACTTTGTCACATAACACCATGCATATGACCTGACCTCATGTTATAAACAATTCATTTTTCAGTATGACTTGCTTTGTATTATTTATTGCTATCATTTACTCAAAGAAAACAATATGTTTACCACGACATTACAATAGCAAACTTGGCCAAGACAAACCTTCGTGTTGGAGACGCGATTCGTTGCTAACTCGACGTATGCAAAATTTCCTTTACCTAAACGAATACCGCTTAAATCATAAGCTCCAATTCGTTTAAGCAAGAAATTAGAGTCACTCATAATTGTTTTACTCATACAAATAGCATTTTCCTGGACTTGTTAAAAACTTTTTTAAAAGTTTGCAAAACAGGAAAGACTTTGTTTGAGCTCTTGTAAAAGGCATGTGCTCCCAATTACCATCAGCCAATCAAAAGACACGATTTTGATCGCACGCGACCTTCTTTTGTTTGTATTTGTTTATTGCAGTCGAAATAGCGCGTTCTGATTGGCTAGTAAACAATAGCGCACGTTCTTACGCGTGCCATAAAATTTTTCGTTGTTGACAGACGCGAAACCAACATTTTTTATATGCAAAATTAAGAGTGGTTTTTTGGGATCCCTAGCCAACGTTTACAGTTGGCATCCCATGGGGGCAAGATCTATTTTATTAATTTCCACAGACAATCGTAATTAGCAGTTGAATGGAACAATTTCTTTAAAGAATAATCATGCACGCGGAATTTCAAGCGAGACCTTGTTTTTGCTAAACCAAATACAAACATATCTCCGCGTGTGTATACGGTTAAACATTGGCGTGTGTCAAGCGTGTTTTTCAGAAGGACATGCTCGGCGATTTTTATTGCCAAGAAAAATATTTAATTATTTTGGTTTTTTTTGTTGTTATCGAACGAGCTGTCATTGCACTTCATAGACTTCATAAACAATTCATACCAACCGTACGTGATCTCGGTTTGATTGCGGGATTATCAAACCACGGGTTGTTTTGGTCGGTCTGCTGTGCTTAGAAGCAAAGCCGTTAAATTGATCAGCATGAAACCGAAGAACAAACAAAATGTTCGAGTAACATTTGAGAAAACTTATTAAACCTGCTTCAGTCAATCTAAACGACAACAAAAGCGCGGTAAACCCAACTTGACGCTACTGATCAGTTTTTAAATAGAGAAATGGTTTCGTGTTAAAATATGCGCAATGATATCGACCCAGCTGTTTGAGGGGACCCCACCCCTGTGGCAACTCAAAGGCACATTGCTTACTCGTCGTCTCGTTTGCGAAATTGTGTACAAAGTGCTTTGGCAACCCATTCCCCACGTGCGAAAGAGTTAAAATACGTGTTTCGTAGGACAGGTTAAGTTTGCAGGTCCCACCAGCATTAACCAGACTTTCACTTCATAAAAAATTCAACTGAAGCAACGGAGCGTTGAAAGCAGCTAGATAAACACGGAGTTGCGACGTCCAGCATTCGACAAACTTTAGCAACTAAACTTTTAGTAACCATTTGTTAAATTTTAGTCCGGGAGAGAATACTACGTGATTTCCTGCTTGCAGCTGCTCAAATAAGCGCGCTCCCTCGGAAATTGCATTCAAACTTTGATCGAATGTACATGTCCGTGGATTTCAGTTATGAGAACCACACGCAAGTGTTTTTGATTTCTTAATAATTGCATGTATTTCCTCCGTCAATCGCAATTTAGCTAACACGAGTCTTAGTGGAAAAATTCTGATAAAAATACATCAACACGGAGCACTTCAATTCTTTACCGTTTTCTTTTTACAATTTGTGTTATAAATGCTCTCTAAACGGAGAATATGTTATTTTGATACAAAACAAGAACGGTTCTCATAAAGAAAAAATATACACAAGTCTGTGACGAAAGTGTTAGAAAATTGTTTGGTCAGCAAGTTGACCGCGAATGAGTTTATAAAAATGTTTTCAAGCGGCAAAGGCCTCTGTTAAAAACAACACTTTAGTGTCTAATGATGTCCTTCAAATGCTACAAGTTGATTCTGGCAGTTTCAAGTCGTGTGAAGCAGTTTTACAAGTGACCTATACTGCTCTCGAGCCATTGCGATCCTTGAATCAGTTCTGAAACTTCTGGGGGAGTGTAGAGATCAGGAAAGTCGAACTGCGAATTGGCGTTATTAAGATCAAATAGTGGTGACATAGAAATATTGTTCAGGTTTAAGTTTCCAAGCTCCAAGTTGGGCCAAGAAGAGGGAATCTGCTGAGGGTTGCTGTTGGGGACAGTGTTGTTGTTCGTTGGAGCTTGTTGGTGCTGTACGGGCGGTTCTGCCGTCTTGAAAGCTTGATCAAAATCCTCGTACAGAGAAAGTTGGTCTATGGGGTCCTCTGGAGTGGTGCTGATTGCGTCAGGAACATTCGGAGGTGGTGTTATGGGTGAAACTAACTCCCTGCGTTGTTTCTTTAAAACTGGCTCTCCAGTGTGCGATTGCGAATGAGAGTGATATTTCTTAGGTGATGTCAGCGCAGAAAAAGCTCCGTGACTCCCAGGCAAAGAGTCCCGTTTTGTCCCAAGGGACATGGTTAAGTTTTTTCGTGAGTATTGACTTTCCGAAGTGGAAGTTTTACCTTCTTGGCCCGTTGTAGGTGGTGCGCCATTTTTTTGTTTTGGTGCAGCCTTCTTCTTGCGGGGTCGATACTTGTAGTCGGGGTAAGCCTGCATGTGACGAATTCTTAGTCTCTCTGACTCTTCGACAAATGGCCGTTTCTCCGGTTCTGAAAGTAGCTTCCACCTTTTCCCAAGTCTTTTGCTGATTTCAGCATTGTGCATATCAGGGTGTTCTTCCGCCATTTTTCTCCGCTCGATTTGACTCCAAACCATGAATGCGTTCATTGGCCGCTTGACATGCTGGATATCCTTCTTTGCTGCACCGTTCGAATCCTCGTCCACAACGCTGATTTGAGGCGGACTAGGCGCGGAAAAATCATTTCCTTGGAACACCATCATTTCCATGCGAGAAACTGCTACCCTAATCAAAAATCACGCGAGTACGTATTCAGCCAGACTATTTTAACTGTGCAAGACAAGCGCCCGATTTCAGTTTGAAATCGAAGCGGTTGAGGTTTAGTTGCAGGAAAACACCGTGCGAGTCGTGCTACTTAATAAGTTACGTGCGAAACTTTTTTGAAGACTGGCTCAAACTTGCAGATACGGGGCAATTTCTATGTTTAATAATTCCGGACTGAGTTTGCGTTAGTTTTCGGCGACGCTCTGACACGTCACCGCGCTTGAACACAGGCGAGCCAATCATGTGCAGCGAGTGCAGTGAGTCGCTCCGCCCCCCTTCGCACTGATTGGCTAACGCTCTCTTACTCCAGTCACTGCTGCTGTGTCTTTTAAATGAGTGTTTCGGCGCGTGTCAAAAACTGAACACGAACCTGCTATAAACACATGGAAGTTGCGAGACAAGCTTATTCCTTAATAAATGGAAGTTTAAATCACTTTGGGGAATATAATGTTTGTAATCTGTGCAGGCCGAATATCAATATGATTTATTTCTAACTCTGACCATGGCAGACGTTTCGACCAAACTAGTTAAGAATGCACGCCACGTGCAAGGAACAATGGTGGTTCGAATTTATAATAGGGCAAACCCCGAAGTGTCCTTAATTTGTCAGCGATGTGTCACAACACGAGAAAATTTGCATTTCGCAAACACGGGTATGATGCGTACTTAGAATAAGAATAGGTTTTTCTTGGTTTGCCGAGATAAATTATCGTTTTTTAATCCCTTGGGCAACTAGGTGTTTCGTTGTTTCGATTAAACCTTCAGAAAGTAATGCTTCAAAAACTAACTTGGCCACAAGTTTGAGCCATCTGATTCCCACAAAACTTCTTGGGAAGAAAACACTCGCATCTTCTCTCATGCATCTGAACAATCAAATATTCGCTTTGAAATTAGGCCAAGGGCGGTACTGAAATGAGAAATAATTAGTTTCTGTTTCTTGTTGGTTCACAGGGAAAATCCTACTTTAGTCACCCACTGCGATGGCAAAACCTTTGCTCAAAACAGATACCGTCAAAGCCTTGATCAAAGTCGTCACTGTTTAAAAAGTCTCAAACTTTGATATTTGCCACAAATGGTAACTTTTCCTTGTGAACGACTAAATTAGAAATCCATTTTCTTTGCTTCCGACTAGGTGCCAACTTTATCTAGCATTAATAACAAAAACGTGGATTTTGAATTCTCGATGCCAGAATCGGGTTACATCCTATTTAAGTTGAAAAATGTTAGAGAGTTTCTTGTATAAGCCGTTTTTCTGCGACGAAGTTTGGGAAAAAAGTTACTGTAGGGGAAAGTTGAAAAATTTTATGATAAATTTCACTTATAGAAACAACCTGTTGATTTAAAGGCAACCTGCTTTTCTCCAAAGAACCAAATTCAAGATCACTGTGGAAACGAAAGCGTTCTTCCAATCACAAGACGAGTGCACGCCTTTGTAAAGAGCAGGTGTCAACTTTCCATCTATGTAATATGGCGGCCAGACTTGGCCTGGCTAGCAATCTTGGTTTATCATAAAACCAGGTGACAAGAGTGAGGTCACAGTACAGACCACGTGTTCTCCATTGACCAGGTGTGTGTCAATCACGCCTTCATCAGCTGCTCTTATCGTATATCGCCAACCAGTTCATTTTTGCGCGGGATTTTTGTTGCCGCGGTTTCTACCGAGATAAAATCCCTGTACAACTATATTTAGCACTTCGGCGGCAAGCGAATGAAAAACAAAAGCGTCAATCTTCGCTTCCTTTCTCATACCGCGAATGGACGGAAGAGACTATACAGTGTAAAATTATACTTTATTTTCATGTTGCTTAGCAAATTTGTACTGTTTTTTCTCATGCAAAGTTTGCCATTATTTGACGTGTGTGCTTATTATATCACCGCAACATTATGTGCCCACTCTCTTGATCCAGCCTTCTGATTGGTTGTTACCACCTGAGACATATGGCCTGTCTTAATTTTTTCCCCGGAAGATCTCACAGGAAAAAGCATAATCTTGAAGCCCGTAAAGGAAGTTGTACTATATTCATAGTGTATATACCTATAGTGAAATTGTTCGTTAAGTCAGCTCTGTCAATCATTCAATTTACGGTGATTGTGTATTGGAGTGGTTCTTGTATTTAATTGTGACACTCGCAAAATCAGGTTTGTGTTTACAGTATACTATCCGCTTATCGCGATGGCGAGTTGCGCAACGCCCCGGACTTGCACCAAGTTTTGTACGAATTTTGAGCAGAAGTGGAGTTTACAATAAGTTATCGCTAAGTTAATCAAATCTCCGACATTATTAGATAAAAATCTCTACACGTCATATCGTTCACGTCCAACGTAAAAGGACGCCTGATAATAAAGAAATTTGGAAGCGTCCGTGATTCTTTG
>JAOBRG010392212.1:0-10520 GCA_027574985.1 Umimayanthus nakama | reverse complement strand
TCCACTGTACCATGCTCAGATTCTAACAAAGACTTGATCAATTGGCCCGAGTGTAAGCTACCAGTAGCTTCTTGTTACTTATTAACCGAGAGCGAGGTCTGTACGGGAAATATCAAACTGAGGCCTTGCTGTAACCACTAAGTACTTATTAACCGAGATTGAGGTCTGTACGGGAAATATCAAACAGAGGCCTTGCTGTAACCACTAAGTACTTATAAACCGAAAGCGAGGTCTGTACGGGGAATATCAAACATAGGCTTGCTGTTTTGACCAAGCGATTGTGAGCGATATGACAAGACTGAAGTTTGATATTCCCTTAAAGGGTTGGTAAATATTTTTTTATACGGCATTAAATAAAAACATAAAGAACACCTGTATCTGAAAACTCTCTACTTCGCCTATCTGGTTCTGCCCGTGCGTAGGTTATTAACAATAATCCGTAGCGCCTGTGAACATTGCAGGGAATACAGACCGCTCAGGAGCCAATCAGAACACGCGAAATAATTTTGCCATATAATAAACTATCTTTACACACTTGATGGAATGTACTGCAGAGACAAAAGATTACATATAAATATGCACATTCACGCATTCTTATCGCCTTCTTTCTATTAATTTTTTTGTCTTTTCGATTATGGCGTTTTTCAACTGTTGCACCTCCAACACTAGAAATAAATTAATTTTCATTACTTGCGTACAACCAAACTCAAACATTTTTAGCTTTATAATTATTTTTTTGAAGTTTTCACCCCTGAACATCTTATTCTTTTCATTGTAAGATATTTGTATGTATGGTATATCTGCAACGGAATCCCAGCAATGTAAACAAAACTCCAAACAATTTTGAAAATACTAGTATCCGGACTTAGGTCCTGTTTCAGAACATTTTTCCTTGTTTCAGGCTTATCGGTGTGGTAAAGAGTTTGCCATGGTCACCCTTGGTTGCATAGCAACCTACACAATTTTTACACTTGGCGTTACTCAATGGAGGTAAGTTGTGAATGTTCAATTTAGTTTGATGTATAACTAGAAACACAGTGAGGAAGCTAACTTTTGAGAATGCAGGTCCAATTATATTAGAAGATGGTCCACCACAAAAACTTTTCGATAGTTCCGATAGCGCGAGTTCTTAGGGAGTTGGAGAGCAATTTTGATGATTTACTACACGCTATTTTTTTAATAACCAGTATATTTTGACTTTGACGTTTGTTTAAACTTGAAGCTAAATCTCAGTTTGGGTGTTGTTATAGTTTGTTTTCATAAAGAAAAAAGTGTTTGTTGTGAAATTTAACCGCAAATCTAGATTAACATCTTTTATTCAGTAATGTCCTACTCTGAGAACGAACAATTCCATTGGTTATCGAACAATAACAGTAACAATAACTGCCACTTTTTAAACACATGCTATTGTAAGTTTCTTTGCGGTTGGTCAGTTTTAAGCCCGGCGCACACTAGAGCTATCAGCTGAGCTAAGTGTCACTCGTGAAAGTTGGCGTAAGCAGGTTCCTCCAGTGTGCGGTGTCGTTTTCGGTGCATTTTGCTACGCGTGCCATCGGCGCCAAATATTCAACATGTTGAATAATTTTGTGCTCGAGTAAACGCTTCCTCCAAGTGTGCGCGCGTGCAAACCTATCAGCTAATGAAAAGACACGAATAAGTTGTGTAAATGTTTGCTTAAAATGGTTTTGCTGACGAAATAATGGAAGGCAAGGTAACACACATATGTTGGTTGATCATTCCTGCTTGTGCAATATATGCTGTCCGGAGTCCCAATGCTTTGTCCACATCCTTCGATGCGGCGGCTCTTAAACGTCTTCCTCACAATAAATGAAAACGACACCGCATGCTGGAGGAACTTGCTTACGCCAACTTTCACAAGTGAACCTTAGCTCAACTGATAGCTCTAGTTTGCGCCGGACTTTAAAGTAAGTTTTTGGTTATTTATAATGTGTATTTATCCAAAGGGATCTTTGGTTCTCAGAGTAGAGGGCGACTCCTTTTATTTGTCGCACATAGTTAGTAAAACAAAATCGGTCGGTCAGAAATTGATCCAACAAGAACTGTTTACCTTGAGGCCGTTTTCGAGTTTTGCAAGCAATGCTTTTTTAGTTCAGAAGCAAAATAGTAACAAGGTCAAGAAGTAATTGCACGAGCATTTGTGAAACAAGATTTACGATTTTAGTTCTAAAGTAAGACAACATTGTTCGCCCTGGCAGAGTTTTGCTGTATAATTTTAAGGAGCATTAGGGCTGCAGCCCACACCCGAAATTCTACGGCCGTGCGCTCTACGTTTGTACCATATTGTACCTAACCATGTGTTCGTGTTGCTTGTAGGACCAAGTTTCGAGTTCAAATGAACAAAGCTGACAACGAGGCGGGCTCGCAAGCCATCGATTCTCTTATCAACTACGAAACTGTGAAGGTTCGTTCTCATCGCAGTTTTTGTGTAAGGTTTTACCTTTGATTGTGAACCAGAAATTATTGAATGAGTAAGCGATTACGTTCGATTATGTCCGAAACAACTGTCTCTCTCAGTTAGTAAAATTGTATACATGTATTCCCTAGTAGCAAAGTACGTCAAACCGAGCTGTTTGTACTGTTAGATTTGACTCACTGACAACAAAAACAAACAGAATGAAACAGCACAAGTAACTTGTTGTAATAAGTGTTTTGCGGTTGCGCAATACATTTAACTGATACTTTCCAAAACTAAATTATTTCGTTTTTTTACTCAAAATATTTAGTAAGGCGATTTTGAAGCTACAGTCATGGTCAAAAATGTTGGAACGGCCACACTTCCTCCAAATCAATATTGAGTTAACGCTGTTGAAACCGTCAAGAAAAAGAACTTTTTATATGGAGTCATAGTTTCCTACAGTGAACAGGGGTCAAGAGAAATCAAAGTAAAGTTTTATAACGTTTTGGCAGTTTTTATCATTCTAAAATGTTTTAAGTTTAAAAAGTATAGTTTTCCGGCTTACAAAATATTTTCGTCCCATCAACTTTTGACCATGGTTGTGTGTTACATTAGGTAGTGCTTTATCTTACGGGCCAATCATTAAATTCGCTTCAGCACCCATAACTGCAATTGTTTCACCCGTAGATAAAATTAACGTAACTGCAACTTTTACTGAAAGCAGGTTGCTTTGTTTACTTTTGCGGGCTGCACCTCCTATAAACATGGCGGATTTGTTTATTTGTTTCTATTGTTTTTAAAAAAATATCTCTAGTTATTCGTCAATCCGCCGTGTTTACCGGATGCGTGTCCTTCCAAGTATACGGCTTCTACGTACTGCGCGTGATTATGAAACTGGCATATTGTGCTTAAATTTCTTGTATTAAGTTCATGCCGAGCAGTCACATTGTGTAACAGCCCGTTCAAGCAGGTATCGAAAATATCGAATTCTGTTCAACTTTATTTATGTAGAAAAGTTCTGAAAACTGTTCTTCGTTTTGTAGTACTTCAACAATGAGAAGTACGAGGCTGGAAGGTACGACAGTCTCTTAGCGGCCTATGAGCGCGCATCGCTCAAAACCACCACGAGCTTGGCTGCGCTCAACTGGGGACAGAACGCCATCTTCAGCGCTTCCCTCAGTGTCGTCATGGTTCTCGCTGGTCAACAGATTATGCAAGGTGCAGCAGGTTTTATTAACTTTTCTTCTATGCTGCCTCTCTCTTTTGCCTTGATCATAATGTTTTACTGAGAGTCTTCCTGTTTTAGTTAAAACAAAGGGTGCGCCTAATGTACTTGAGTGCATGTTTTGTCATGTTTTATGCATTCGTTTTTTTGCTAGTGAACTGGAGCTTCTATTGTTCATCAGTAAACTAGTTGTGTAATCACAGTTTTTACATATGTTTACCAGGCAAGGTTTAATCAGTATTTGGAACCAAGTTACTGTTAATACGTGACCCGAGTTACTGGCAAATCCTAAAACTCTGTTTTCATCCAAGAAACTCCAGCTTGAATTTTAGGCTGACTCTCGAAACTCCTAGAAAATTAAAATGTTATTCCGAATTTTTGAAATCATTGGTTTTCCCATTGTATTTTATGAATGTTTTTTTTTAGAATCTTGCACTTTCTGGTGACTGTACATAAGCAAGCAAAACTTTTTTCTTTCTGTTGATTGTGATTCCGAAATACTTAAATTTAGAAAGTACTAATTGAAGTTGTTAGTTCGAAACGGCCATTTGTCTTTACTTGCAGTTACGAGGCTATGGCATCTGTTACCTTGTGTCGGTTTTGCCGCCTCCATGTCTACATTTTCTCATTGTATTTTTACTTGATTTTGTATTGAGCCCTCGATCTTTTAATGGTTAGAGCTTATGATACCGTTCCTCTACTAATGTTATTCTTTTTCTGTGTATTAAGGTAACATGACCGTTGGGGACTTGGTTATGGTGAATGGACTTCTCTTCCAACTCTCCGTGCCACTCAATTTCTTGGGTTCAGTGTATCGAGACATTCGTCAGTCCCTGATCGACATGCAGACAATGTTTGATCTTCATAACATCAAGTCTGAGATAAAGGTATGGCGTTGTTGTGGTCAACCGTATCTAGGATGGAGGATAAATGATTTATATACTGTTTAAAAGGGGAAGACATCCGTGTGCATGTTCCAATCACTGATCGACATGCAGTCTTTGTTCTATCTACATAGTTCATCAAATCCATTATGAATAATTGTTACTGCTTTGTTCATGTCAGTTTCGGCTTAGAAAGAGGTCGTGGTTGCTTTTTGGGAAAGTTGATGGCATAAGTTGGATTTGATCCACATTAGAGAGTTTCTTCGATTGACTGTATTCCTAAAAAGGCATACATTCGGGAAGAGTTTCTAGGATACGTTCGATTGACTGTAAGCCAAAATAGGTATACGTTTGAGAAGATTCCCCTAGGGTGCGTTTCATTTATCCATAGTTAGGGCGCACTCGGTTGACCCTACTCCGGAATAGGTAAACATTCGAGAAGATTTCCTACGTTGTGTTTGATTGACTGTATTCCTAAAGAGGTACACATTCAAGAAGGTTTCCGAGATTGCGTTCCTTTGACCATATTTGTAAATGAGTACTCATTCGAAATTTCCTAGGGTGCGTTCGATTTTCCTAATTAGATATACGTTTGAGTATATTTCCTAGAGTGGGTTCCATTGACTGTATTTCTAAAAAGGTAAACAGTCGAGTAGATATCCAAGGGTGGGCTCAATTGACTATTTTCCTTAACAGGTTTACATTCAAATAGATTTCCTAGGGTGGGTTCCATTGACTGTATTCTGAAATAGATATACATTCGAAAAGATTTCCCAGGATGCGTTCGATTGTCTGTATTACTTACTAGGTATGCGTTCGAGAAGATTTCCTAGGGTGTGTTCCGTTGATTGTTAATAGGTATACATGCATACTTAAAGATTTCCTAGGTTACGTTTGATTTAACCAATTTCTCTGGAATAAGAATGTGTGGATGAGAATGTTTGATCCCGTCAGTTTGTTTAGTTTTTCAAAGTATACAAAATAAGTTTTTTTTTAACCTCGCATTTATTATTGAGTTTGATAATTGTTTTGTTGTTTACAGTTCCGAGTGAGCACATGGGGTGCGTTTGGTTGACTATAATGCGGAAGAGGAATACTTTCCTGGGACATCTCTAAACTAAAAAGTAAACAACTAATCAACTATCCGATTTAATATAAAGATGAGCTCGATCATACAGCTCTGTTAATTATTCATTTCGAAAGAAGCAAACTCTTGAATCAGGAATCTTATTTATATTCCGAAAGTATCCAACGATAACTCTTCAGATCTTTTATAAAGAACTGATATATATTATTTAGTCATATTTTGAAACTTTTGTGGCATTTTGTAGGACAAGCCAAGTGCCTTCCCTTTGGTTCTTAAGCCGAACGATGCCAACGCGCACGTGGTGTTTGACAATGTGAAGTTTGAGTACATCCCCGGACAGCAAATCCTGAGCGGTTTGTCGTTTACTGTGCCAGCTGGCAAAAAGATCGCAATTGTTGGAGGCAGTGGTTCGGGGTACGTGAATTACTTCTTTTTTATGCTCTGGTAAGAAGTTAATAAGAAAAAACACCTGGTACGATTACTTCAAACATAGCTTATTGTGGCTTGCTGAAAGCTTGAAAAGGATGATTAAATTTCAAGGAAGATGAAAATTGATTACAATTATGTTTCGGTGCAAGCAGCACTAGGGTATAAGGATCGGATAACAAAGGAACAGACAAAGAAATTCTTAATAATCGATGAGATGGAATAAGCTTACATCAGCGCTGCTTTGTCTTTTCGTTTGTGATTCATTTTGTTATCAATGCCGGTCTAAACACAATTTTTTTTAATCAGTTTAGTTGATAAAAGAGAGTTACAAAGAAGTTGTATTTGAAATGGGTATTTTTGTATAGAACAACCGTGATACTTTACCTCTAAATATTAGCCCGACCCCAAAAGACAGACCTTTAGTTTGTCTGAAGGTATCTACCGATTTTAGTCCCAGACAAACATTTTGTTACGATACATACAAAATCATTCTATTCTTATATTCTAGTGACTAGTGTACCTAAAAGGCATTTGAGTGCTGCTTTGAGCAGAGAGACGATATACCTACTGTGAAAGAGGATGAGAACAAATAGACAACCTATTTATCTCGTGTCTGTAATACCTTGCCACGCAACTATGCATTGGGTTATTGTAACGGCTGTAGTCCAATAACTTTGGTGCTCACTAAGTTCAACATATATTCATGCATCCGGTGACTTTAGGAAAATCTGTAACCATAAGAAACTTCGCTATTTTCACAAATCATACATATTTTTATTCCATCACATGTTACATGTTACCTCCTATACAAACTCTGAAATATTTTAAGAAACTTTGTCGACCATTCAAAGATTTGCTCTTTGTTGATTTAGAATTTTCCGATAACAACTTATCTACTGACACTTGAGCTTATCTTTTGAGCTGTTGGTAACTAGTTCCAGTCTCTTATTGTTCTGATAGTATGTCCGTCCTCTGTCTCTGTTCTTCTTGAATGTGAGACACAGAAAGTAACTTGGAAAACTTTTAAAAAAGTAATAACACGATGGTAGCTTCTGGAAGTGTTTTAAATGAAAACAAAGAACAGCAAGGAGCCGAGGAACAGCAGAAGGGAAAACAAATCCACAGTTACACGTTCCTGACCCGCTCTTACATCCGAAGCAAATTCCTTCAGCATGTGCTTGACCCTGTCAAAAGACCCATTGTTCGGGAGCGGTTCAATCCCGATCAAGTGACACATCAGCGGGTACAAATCAACGGATTCGAATGTTTCGCTCTTGAAACCCTCGCGAAAAGCCGGTCCACGAGCGTAGAATATCGACCACATGTCTTTGTTTGTGGACGGGTAACCGTGCTGGCCCACAACAGAGCTGTTCATTGGTTTAAACGTCTGGTAAACCAACCAGCCTGGATCGGGTTGTACCCATATTGGTGGGAAGCGACGGTTCCTCTTAATGTGTAGATTTTCAGGAATGTCTTCCTTTTTATATACCATAAATGGTTGATTTTTTGCGGCCCTTGTTAAGTTGGTATATATTTCTTCTAACTTGCCCTCCTCGGGCCAAATATGGCCAATCGCTGCGTCTTCAATCAGTCTGTAGGAAGTAGAATCAATGTAATTGTCGAGAAGGATTTGTCGCTTCTCTGGCGAGACGATGTCGACAAAGCCGTGATCGCTCGCGAAGACCAAGTTCACGGCGTCCAATATTTCTTCGGCACGCAGTCGCTCTATGAGATATCCAACCGCATCCCGGTCCACTTGCGAAGTCACGCTCAAATATTGAGTGCTGTTTGTACCAAAACTGTGGCCTTTCCAGTCCGGCTCGTCGATATACAAAGCCACGAACTGTGGTGGTTTGTCGGATTTTAACCATCCCATGACCTTGTCAATGCGTGACTGAAAGGGCTCGCTGTAGTTCACGACACAGTGCGTAGTCTTATTAACCAGTGTCGCTGGGTCGCTGCAATTAACTCCTGGGGAACAAATTTCCTCCTCATAATACGTGGGCCTTTCTTTATAGCCTCCGTATCCAGGCCAGAAATAGACTCCGCTGCGTCCGCCTTGCTTTTGAAAGGTTAACCAGATCAGCTCAGATGCGTTGAAGAACTTGGGATCATAGTTTGTACAGTCATAGTCGTAGACAAACTTCTGCTTGTAGACAGGGTCCCAAAATTGATTTGATACAATCCCGTGGCTTTCTGGGTACAGGCCAGTGAGGAGACTCATGTGGTTCGGCCAGGTTTTTGTCGGAGTCACGGTTCGTATTGCCTCAGCTTTGACCCCTGTTTCAGCCACAAAGTCGAGGTTAGGCGTGCTTGTCAAGTTGGCTTTTAAGGTTTTCCTAGAACATTCCGTCCATTGTGACAATGATAAGAGTGTCGCTCTTTGCTTTCTTGAAGTTAGCATTTTTGCCTGCGCGAGTTTCGGCGAGAGCGAAATCGCGAACGAGCGACAGGGAGAAAAGAACAGAGAAGCTAACAAAAAACATGGCGTACCCGCAGAGGTTCAACGGAGGTTCTTTCGAAATGTCGGCCTTGAGATGAATGATAATTAGATCGCAAAAATAAACAGAGCGTCTATCTGAACTTTTCGAGGGATTGCGGCACGGCTTCCAATTTTCAAATTCTGTTATTTTGTTTCAAAGACACCTTTTGGTATCTATCTCCGAAAATAAAATTATAAAACTTGTAATTTTCGAGAAGTGTAGAAAAAACGGTTTTTGGGTAATTAGATTATAATATGCAAAACGAGACCGAGTTGAGAACGATTATTTCGGCGCATTTCGTAGCGTCACGATACCAAGTATGTTCATTGCTTTTAAGTGATAAGAATAATCGAAGATTTAGAAGGGGTTCAAAATGTGTCCTGGCTCTTTTATTAGTTTTTAAAAGGGGGGAAAAAGCACTTTAAAAAAGGCAAAAACTGCCTTTTTCACTTTCCGAAATGTGCGATATCACATCAGAATTAGCACTCATCCAAAGTTTGTTTATTCTACTCAAACTTGATATAACAAGAATGTCGGTAATGTAAACCCCGATGTGATATCATCAATGTTGCCCAAGTACTGTTAGCAAATTTGCGTATCAAAACTAAATGTACGATCATTTGTGGCGGGCTTCAGAAACAACACAATAATTCCAAGTTTCAAATAAATTAAACTATTTTTGCATTTTCTTTATTTTGTCATTCCGCCTTTTTCTAACGCTTTATTTATTTTTGGTGCTACCAGTTAATACAAATAGAGAAATCAAACTGTACTTTGAGATGAAGGGTTCTGCTTAATAACATGCGGCAAAATGGCTTTTCAGTGACTTTTTATCTGCTTAAAAAAATAAAATTATGCACAGTAGGTTTTATTAACTATGTCGAACAAACATGTTCAGTAATGTCCGAATATTAACGTCTGCCACCTGTATACTGTCTCTTCATCTGAAAACTTTACTTGGCAATTTACTCTGCCTTGCCGTAGTCCGGACAACCACAACACAACAAGTACAACACTCATCTGTGCTATAAAGTCTTCAAAATATGATAACTTCAGTCTTTAATTAAATTTTATGAAAGTATACGCATAGACGCCATCCAGGTACAATAGTTCTTTGCTGTTTGACTTTACCAAAAGAGATCCTGAAACGTATATAGTAAATACGCCCGTATCCAACGAACGCTTTACATGTCTCCGTAACTGTTTACTTTTGGAGCATAAAGTAGAAGTGCGTGTTCAAGCGAAACTGTTTTTATTCTTAGGTTTTTATTATTAGGTGACGATTTTGTTTCATTAGAAATAAAGAGATTTGAAAAATCAATTTTTCTTTCTCATATTGCTGGAACTCTATGGGAAAAAAGAATGGCTAGGGCGTGTTTACTACGTTTCAGGAGTCCTTTTTTATTTAGTCGAACAGCAAAGATGTTATTCAAAACTATAGTACTTGAATGGCGTATACTTCATTAGTTAAAGGTTCAAACTATCACGTTCTAAAGATACTCTCTTCTGGTCGATTGTTTCGATCGCAATTTCGAGTTCAGCACCTTGACTACAAATACGCTCGCACGCACGTTGGCACACATGCGCGCGCGGAAACACACCAACTCACAGCTAGCGTGTCTAAATACTTAATGTCAAATACAACACCATAGCCATTGTGACGTAGTTAGGACCCGTACTTGCTTGACCCATATTTGGTGCGAACTCCTTCAGCATGTACCTGACCCTGTCGAATGACCCATTGTTCGGGAGCGGTTCAATCCCGATCAAGTGGCACATAAGCGGGTACAAATCAACGGAGTCGAACGTTTCGCTCTTGAAACCCTCACGGAAAGCCGGTCCACGAGCGAAAAATATCGACCACATGTCCTTACACGTGCTAGGGTAACCGTGACCGCCTTTTCCCGCGTCATATATCTGTCGAACAACCAACCATCCTGGCTCTGGTTGTACCCACAGGGGTGGTATGCGGCGGTTGTGTTGCCAGTGTAGAGCT
>JAOBRG010392201.1:0-10520 GCA_027574985.1 Umimayanthus nakama | reverse complement strand
GGGGGTTGCAGTTGTCCTCCCTGCCTGACGCTAGATACAGCCCTACTAATCCCTGCAATGTAGTGAAAAATACTCCTCAGTTAAGCCGACCCGGTGGAAATGGTTTGGTTGGTCAAGCCATGGTCAGACCACTTTTGAACTAATTAAAAAAATTAACATTGTGAAATTTTTAATATTAAAAGTGCATACAATAATATGGCGACATCTTCTATTAAACAGGAAAAAAGCGACACTCGACCTGGAAATTATTAATAGCAGAAAGATATCTCGAATATGTTACATGTGATTTTCACGCTAAGTTTTGGCTCTTTTTTTCGTTACTTCTCTCGGAAAACGCGACAAACTTCAAAATTTCCCGGGGGAGCATGTCCCTGGACACCCCTAGTGTCCTATTTTAGCCAGACCAACTCTAACTGCTTCACCAGGGCTTGTTCCTGCTCAAAATTTAGGGGCAAGGCATTTGTCCCCCTCCCCTGTCTGACGCTAACAACGGCCCTCAACATGTAGTTTAGCCTGGGTAGGGCTGTAAAGCATTTTATCAAATACACCATCCAGTAAACCTTACTCACCTGGTATTCAGCCTCAGGTAGAACACTCAACACTGTGTTGGGATCACAGGCCAGGGTTAAGAACTCCAAGCCCTGGTGCACCCATCTTAAGATTCAGACAAGACCAAGCGTTAATCACAGTCCATAACAACTGTACTTATACATTGAAGAGGAATTGCTGTTAACTAATTAACGGGGCCAACTTAACTGCAGATGTAGCGGAATCAATTTATTAGAATTATGTGGTTTTACATTTGTAGTAGCGGTACTTCATTGCCATAGGCCCTTTTCACGGTCAGTTGAGGTAATTGAAAACCCGACGTTAGCACTCTGTAAGCGTAAGAAATGGAAAGAGCAGGACGAAGTTAGTAAGTGCCGAAAGTTTGGGGATTTAATATCGAAAACTGTAAATCTTGTAAGGTTTTCAAACACTGAAAACTTAACAGAGAATGTATCGGGATTTTGCGTTGGGAGGGCAAGCGATGCCCTCCCAGCCTCGATCCCGTGCAAACTCTCATATATTTTCTTTTAAAATTTCGGGGTAATTTTTGTTTTTAAAACCCTCACTAATGTCACAATTTTCAATATTAAATCCCCATGTTTTCGGCACTTATTAACTTTTACCTGCTCTTTTCATTTCTGACAATTACAAAGTGCTAATGTCAGGTTTTCAGTTGTTTTAGGAACAGTGAAAAAAGGGTCTATTACTTGTAAAAACAAGTAAAAGCTGATAAGCTAAAAAAGGGTATCTAAATATATTTCTAAAACAGCAATTGTAAAATCCAAACACTCAATATGGGAGAAGTTCCAGGTAAAGGTTTATCTGATATGATAATCTATAAGCTTGCCCTCAACCTAACGAAGTTTCAACTGTAAGTTATAAGTACAAGATTCTCCCAGGTACAAGATTGCCAAGACAACAATGAACTTGTCGATTATAAAGCATTTGGAAAGGAATCCACTTCCGACTCATACACCAACAAGTCAACCCCAAAATGACCCAGCTACATTTCAGGCTCTACATTTGACAATGATACCACTTACTTACAATAATGCTATATTTAAAGTAGACGCACAATCCAAACATGGTAACAAAAAAGCACTTAATAGCCGTGAATATAAAATGAAACCAAACTTATGATTAAAAGCCCCCTGATTACTTGTATAAGCCCCTTGATCTCTTGTACATGTCCCCCTGATTACATGTTCAAACCCTTGGTTACAAAAACGAGACAAACCCTTTACAACACAAAGGCGTGTTCACACTAGTGACGCAACTGCAAGCGTGGATGCAGACACAAGAGCAAGAAAACAAGTGTGAATGTATCTTGACGCAGATACAGGCGCAAGAAAAGAAGAAAAATTCCTTTTTCTTGCGCACACCTTGTATTTGCACAGACGCAAGCCATAAACTAGAAGTAAACGCGCATGTGCAACGTCTTTGCCTGCAACCCTTGCGTCACTTTCATCGTTGGTGTGAGTGTCCTTGCCCGCGCTTGCGTTTTGTCTTTAGTGTGAACAAGCCTTTAGGAAGCCTTCTTTCCGCATAAAAGATATTGAGGATATCACAACGCACCTCGGCCTGAAGCCCATTCCAATGTCACACTTTGTGATTACAAACGACATCCACTTGCGCGCAAATGTCAACATGTCTCTGGCAAGTTTGTCGTGACTCTCGCCTGTAACAATACGATGGAGCTCTCTATGATACTGAAATGAAACAGCATAAAATGTACTGTTACCAGACTCGGGCAGTTTGCTCTGTCATTTGATTGGCAATAATATCTATACTCAAGCATTTATCAGGGGACGACAATGTGAAAACCTACAGCCTGGGCCGTTAAAGTCAGCTGAAGTTCCATATATCAACCTATTCCCATAATAAAGTCTGAGCACTGCGTTTCGGTTGCTCATTTCTGTCCAATAGGACACGCACATGGCACAAGGCAGGTGACAGTACCAATCTATCAGCGGCAAGACACCTTGTAAAAGTAAATACCATTTGCATTTTACTTGTAAATCTTGTCTGATTGCTTTGAATACGCTGTGTTAAAAAGTAACAAATACTGACGCATATTTTGAGTTGTTTTGGCTGCAAGCTTTTTCTGCTTGAACTAAAAATTTTGTTGAGAATGCTGCTGCATTTTATCCAGAACCCGAATATGTGGAAACGATTCCAAGCCTTAGGGTATGCTTACAACCATAAGTGAGTTGGCACAAAACAGAAACGGTTAAGTTCCGCTTCTTTCAACATTGCGAAATCAGTTTGTTTGAAAACAGTGGCCGTCTTAATTCAACCTCGAGACTGAAGATATTACTATAAGCTTGTTAAGTTTCGTCTGTTCCAATTCCTAGGACAAACACAATTTTGAGGCGTCTTGTATATCTCAACTGAAATACACTCTGAAATCAACCAAATTAACCCTGAACACCAAGGTTAGGGGTTCAGTGAGGTGCAGACGCCTTACCTCGAAGCCAAAGTTGTAACATGCATGCATGGTTTCAATGTAGTTCTGATGAAGCATAACCTTCTCCATCTCCTCCATGTCAATCATAGAGTCAACATCCAGGTTCTCGTCAACCCTCTCAATTGCGCTAACAATTCCCTCGCGTAGTGAC
This sequence comes from Umimayanthus nakama, assembly GCA_027574985.1. Taxonomy (NCBI): domain Eukaryota; kingdom Metazoa; phylum Cnidaria; class Anthozoa; order Zoantharia; family Parazoanthidae; genus Umimayanthus; species Umimayanthus nakama. The sequence continues at coordinate 7,353 of JAOBRG010392201.1, read as the reverse complement.
AAGCAGGCATTCTACGATCACAAACCAATAACTGTAACATGTGATTTAACGAGCGTGTGGAGTACGCTTATCTAAAGCTGAGACTACAAATATACTATTTTACTTCCTTGCACAAAACGAACATACCAATTAAATTATATCCTACTGTACAAGGTTTACGCAGTAAACTTCGCCTATACAGCATTACAGTAATTGAATTAGATCTAACGACAAGGGATTTGGAGATAATAATTATTCTGCGTTTAAGTATCCCTTTTGTTTTTCGTTTTTGTAATTTTCTTCGGAGTACATACTTCTTATACATGTGCAGTGCCACTAAAGAGACCAGGTGAAATATTACTTAGAGCGTTGTCCTGTCTGGGAAGAATAAAAGTGGGAGTATCAAAGAACACACCCTGAACGGTTAAAATTTCAAACCAATAGCCGGAGCAATTCATTACCAACAAGTTGGTCAATGCCACATTTAGGCCTCTACTCAAAATGCCAAAGTTCCAAATTCCAACTTTACCACACGGCTTCCACAACCAAAATAAAACATCAGTACCGTAATCTAAACGTACGACGAACACCATCAAAAGCTGACGCATGTGTGCGCACCTGTAGTTCGTCCAGGGATTCAGCAATAGCTTGGTGTTTAGACGTCCTTTTCTTGACCACCTGCACTGCGCTCTTCATTCCTGACTGAAACAACTCGCACTGTTTCTCCAGGTGCAATGAATTACTGACCACAAGGATCAGTCCACCAACCTGTAGAAAAGGGACAAACAATAGAGCTCCAGTCCCTGATTCACACACAGTGATATATGACTGAACACAAATGTCGCCGCCCCTCTTAACCAGGTAGGAATGCAACAACATGATATTTCCACCTCAGACAGCATTATAAAAAGCAACATTGGACCATTCAGGCTAGTGACAATTTGCCGCCGCCCCCCCCCCCCCTCCCCAATTCATCTTCTGGATATTATTGTACCAGGAAGAAACAAGGGATCAGCCATAACGTAGAAACACCTCCCCGCCTCCCCTCCCTCTACACACAATATGGCCCTTAGCAACCAGTACGGTTTGACGGTGACGAGAAAAGCACAGAACAAGAGGTTTAAATAATGTTAGGACGTAGGAATGCAACAGGTACACTACCTGGCCGCCTTTAAGCAAAAAAAAACATTTTGAAAAGCAAGAATTTCGGTTTTTGAGCAGAACGTGATCGAACGTCGCAAACAGATTTCCCTGTCGTTAGTCCGCTTTACGGCTTTACACCTGTCGGCTGCAGTTCATGTCATTCACACTCTTTAGTGCACTTACATAATAAAAACGCCTGGGTAATACACAAACGAAAGCGAACGCAAGAAAGTAGATTTTCAGCAGCCATCATTCGGGCCGTTGCTGTCTGAGATGCTAAAGGTCGCTAGTACTGTAGAACAGAAGACACTGATCACGTGACTACACCTGAATATCGGCCAGTCCGATAGCTGTCTCAACGGTGGGGTTGACTGTCACCCTCTCTCCCTCCCAGACGGGAGTATCTGTTCCACACTCAATGCAATCCACGGCAACCAGCAGTAGGTATCCATTGCACTTAACTGTGTCGCCCGCCTCCTCAACACCACAGCACACATTCAACAGGTTCACGATATGGCTGCAACAGTATAATTCAGTTTCATGATCAAAAGGTAAACCAGAAAACGTGGTTTATCATGATACTCGATTTCTGCAACGATAACTCAAAACTTATTCACATTGAAACAAGCACCTGAAATTTTTTTTAAATTAGACACTGAATCGACAATATTATTACCCATAAACCGTTTCCTCTATGGTTAACAAACTTATGCTGTCGATTTAGCTTGAACATTCTTTGTTCTTAATCAATACTGCAACACTTTTTGCACTGTCACAAAAGCATGCAACAGAGTACTGTACAGGCATTATGTTGTTTAGAATTATTATTAAATAATGCATTTGAGCTGTGCTTTGGCTTTCTCTTCAATGGGACAGCAGGAAACCCCTCTTAAATGACAAAAATGGCAGGGACTTTCATTAATTTTACCGGGATACTGGATCAGGAATTGCAGAAGCTTCGTTCTTCAATAGAACCATCCTTTCAATTTCTCCACCCTTGTTGAACTCTGCACTACAAATATTCATGCACATCTTGGTGGTTTATCTTGTCAAGCAACTGTCAAGATTTTTAATTTCTTTTTGATATTGAGGTAGTGTGCAGTTAATGTATATAACCACTGTCAAAACATAAGTCCACAACTCACAAGCACAGGTGTCGGAAACAGTACTCAAGAGAAAACAAGTATGATTGATGAAAAATGAAATGCAGGGCCCTGGAAATGCATTCACAGGGTTAATGGTCTTCCAAGCTCCAGTTCATTCAAAGAAGAAATTTTGCAAACTGTTGCTTAGTATATACAATAACCAGACGAACGTCCTATTACGTTCAGACTCGACAGATTAGAACTTGGAAAAGCTGCCTGAGACACTCTCGCAAATTCAAATAAACCACAACAACTTTAAAGAAAAACACATCTGCGTGCTTATCATAGCTGTTTCCAATGTTAGTTTACGGGGTCTATGTGGTTGACTACAAGGCACTGCACATCTCTATCCAAACTAAATAAATCTAAAACAGAGGGCAGCTTTTTGCATGAGAAGGCATGATTGTGATAACTACAGTGTAACTCTCAAGAAATCTCAAAAAGTCATTTTAACTTGCACATAATGCACACGCCGTGTTACATGTATTAAAGATTCAGTTCCCTTTAAACTCTACTGTGTGATTGAGGACCTCCATAGACAAGGGATTTAGTTATAGATACTTCTTATTTGTTGATCAACGTTTAGTTTTCGACAGCTAAAAAATTTTGTCTGTTAGGTTTACCAAGCCATTGATAAGAAACTGTTAAAAATTTAGTTAACGACAACAAACAATTGTTCTTTTTCCAAAGGAAAACTAGTTTTGTGTTTGATCACTAACGCAGCTGTTTTGATATTGAAGATTAGTTTTCCCGTCTGTGCGATAAGAGTAAAAAATGAGTAAAAACAGATGTCAAATACTATTTTTTGTCGATAACTAATAGTTATCGATATCTAAATCCCTCGTTTGTGGAGGCCCTTAAGGCTCTTTTACTCTGTGCAATTTTCTCAGCAACTTGTCTCCCAATGCTGCTGCGAGACAAGTTGCTGGAGAATTTCACAGTGTAACATAGGTTGTCTCACAATTATTTTGTTGCGCAAAGCGTTGCACGAAGTGGAACTCAGCTCTACTTTTCACAACAGATTGCAGCAACTGGCAACACCAGTATAGCACAGTGTATCAACCCTCCAGCAACTTGTCCAGCAATTTTACGGCAATTTTAACAAGGGCCATGTGCACACATTTTATTCTTCGTTCCGATGAGCATTGCGAGACAACTTGCTAAGAAAATTGCGCAGTGTAACAGGGCCTTTAGGAGGCATGCTAAGGGGAAAACCATTTTCAACACAAGTTTACTGTTTTCTACAAAATAACCTTCTAAAATTTAATGGGTTTTCGAAAATGTGTTCACTAAAAGATAGTGCTTACGGAAACAACCAAAATATACATGTAGTGTAAGCACATTTACAGAGTGGGCGGTTTCTCACCTGAGTCTACATGGACCTAACAGACCTGAAGAACTTAGGAAAAAAACGTCCTTACCCTTTGTCACAAGACAAGTACTCGGGAACAAACATCATCAGCCCTGCAGTATGTCTGGCTAAGACCTGGTCAACATAAAAATTAGAACAGAAAAACAATAAGATTCAGTTAAACAGCTAGTGAGAATGGTCATGTGACAGAATGCTGACTAAAATCACTTGATTCGTAATGAAGAATTAGAATATTCGCTACTGCCAGAGCTGCAGCAGCCATCCCCATCATCACTCTTGAAATACTAAGTATCCAGACCACATATTGGCCAACATCTATCCATACAAACATACACTGTAATACATGCACATGTAACTAGTTAACTCTTTTCTCTTGACAAGCATGAGTAGTGGCTGGCCACCTCTATTTTGAAACATTCTTAACTAATATTTTAAGTACTGGGCGTGTGTCACCAGCGCTGTAACTAGCCTCTGGCAGGGAAGGCAAATGCCTCCCATTTTTGACCAGAAGTTATTTAAACTTTTTTTCAGTACAATGCAGTGATCAGCAGGGCCGTAGCTAACTAGCGTCATGCAGAGAGGACAAACAACTCCCGCCCCTGTAATGGGGCCAGGAGTTCGGCTGCTGCCTACCTGTATATGACCTGTGACCTCAAGCTGGGCCAGGAGTTTGGCTGCTGCCTACCTGTATATGACCTGTGACCTCAAGCTGGGCCAGGAGTCCGGCTGCTGCCTACCTGTATATGACCTGTAACCTCAAGCTGGGCCAGGAGTCCGGCTGCTGCCTACCTGTATATGACCTGTGACCTCAAGCTGGGCCAGGAGTCCGGCTGCTGCCTACCTGTATATGACCTGTGACCTCAAGCTGGGCCAGGAGTTCGGCTGCCGACACCTCAATATGGTAGCTTGACGCAGTCTCCAAATCATTCATCAGCTTTTTCTGAAAACCCACAGCTTTTGATGCTCTCTCTCTGGCTTCATTAAACAGGTGCTTAATTCCACGACAAGTTTCAAGAACTTTCCGTCTGTGAAAATATGAAGTACCATCTTTTATTGTTAACCTAATATCAATTGTTAATAACATCCTCAAGTGCAAAATCTCAAAGTTATAATTATTGTATCTGAACTACAGGCTGTAGGTAATTTCTATCCCCCTTACCCAGAACTTCTACAAGGCCAGCAAAAGACAAGTACCTCTGGTCTTTCTCCAACCCCAGTGCTCCTTTCCAAACCCCCATTCTCCACCTGCTCTACTACCTTGGTTCCTCCCCCACCCCATCCCAACCCTGCCCTGGTACCTTTGGTCCTCACAATTATACTCCCATTCCTTTCCTAGTACCCCTGGTCCATTTCCTTCCTTAACTGCAGCCCTTGTGCTCCTTTCAACTCCACCCACCCCTTCAACCTGTTCTACTACCTTTGTTCCTCCCTGACCCAACCCCTGCCCTGGTACTATTGGTTTTCCCCCACCCCACCCCTCTCCTAGTACCTCTGGTCCTTTTCCATCCTTAACCACAGCCCTTGTGCTGCTTTCAACTCCACCCACCCCCTCAACCTACTCTACTACCTTTGGTCCTCCCCAACTTCAGCCTCGCTGTGTAGATCAGAACAGCACTGATCAAGCCCAGATTCAAGGAAATGGCCAGTAGAATCTAGCAGTCCAGCTGCCATGACACTGAAAAAGCAATGCAACAGGTCTTAATCCAAGAACTTTACTGGCATGTTATCTATTAAGCTCCTTTGGACTTTATCTTTTGCATTGCTTTTGGAATGGGGGATTGCATGTATAAGAAATTTTTTGAATTGAGGTTTAAATGATTGTAAAGAGCATTGGTAAAGCATTTTTTTTTGTTACACCAGTGTGTTATGATTTTACTGAACATAAACACAAAGTTTAATTACTGCTATACTGGTCAACCAATTCAAGCAATTAATTCCAGTGTTCTAGCTAGGCCAAAACAACAGGGCACTGTCTGTGCACCCTGTCATTTTCCTCCAGTGCCCTATCGTTTTTTCTGATCCTGTACAGTGTCTTAATGAAGATTTGAGGTAAAAAAACCCAAATGAGGTTTCAATGAGGGCACCCTGTCACACTTTAAAGCTGGCTAGAACACTGATATCACTCTTGAGAGCTAAAAGCTGTAGTTATTTTGTATATCTGGATACTGCTTTTTCTGTAATCAGCTTCGCAGTAGCTATTCCGAACCTTGTTAGGAATTGGAATGCACTGTCAAACTTTTTGGTTGAGTCAACAACTAATAATGACAAAATGAAATAAGGCCAAATAAAAATATAAGTTGGTTAGCATCCCAATCTGACCATTGAAAAAGACTCCGACCATGATTTTTTTCTTCTATAAAAATTTTTTTTGCATACATTTCTTGTAAAATTAAATGATCCCAAGTTTTTTTGTAAGATTCCATTAACAATGTTTGCTTTGCTGTTTATCACGATTTCTCTCTTGACTGGCAGTTGAACTACATTGAAAGACTTTATTCTGAGAGATCATTAAAGAGTGGCTCATTGTTTCCATTGACAAATCCGATACATGCTACTTTGGTTCGTAGCTTGTAACTTGGGGGGAAATAACCACTCTTACAGTTTTCAGTGCTCTTAAGATGGTGACATCCTAAACTTTTTATGTGCACGCTTTTTTATAAGAATCAGTAAGTTTCAGGCTGAGGCTGGGTGGTTCTTAACTTTTTGGTGATTTCATTTTCAAACTGTTCTTAAATTGTTCTTATTTCCTGATGTTTTTAAACAGTTGGTTGGTTGTCAAGACAATGACAACAAAAAGGCGCTACGAAATATGTGTTTGCTATTGTTTCATCCAGCACTATGCGAAAATCTTGAAACTGTCAGTATAGTGCCCGCAAATGTCTTGAGCTTGCTTATCACTCTTCAAGCACCCTTTGACCCAGTTCTGTACACGTACATCTCAATCTAAATGCAAGTCATATTAAAATTAATGAATTTCTTAAACTTTCAAGACTTACAAAATTTCAAAATTACAAAATTTCAGCCAGGCGATTTTTCTTAGCTTTTCTTATTTTTTGGGCTAGCCTCAGCCTGGGTGTTCTTACAAAGATTGTTCTTATAAAAAAAAGCATGTCCGCTTGCAACATTGGCTCATCCAGTTAAATATAAGTTGTTAGGTTAACTGTACATGTTGTCTTTCTTTCATATCTACTTAAAGTAGTTATTTGATAGATGTTAGTGCATGTGAAATAAAACACTGGTGGATAATCCACCCCCTCCCCTTTATTTTGCCTTAATAAAAAAATTAAAAAAATTGAAAAAAATGAAAGTTTTACCACCCACCCGACCATCAAAATCTGAAAAAATTTGACCTAATAATATAAAATAAAATAAACAAAACAAATAAAAAACAAGCAAAATGTTCAATAGAATAAAACAAAATAAAACAAACAAAATGAACAAAATATTAAATAAAATAGAGTAAAACAAAATAAAATAATAAATAAATAAATAAGTAAAATAACATACATGTAACATAAAATAAAATAAAACAATAGAAAATACATAACATAAACAGGGCATCTGGCAGGATGCGGCGCTGCGGAATCGCATCCTACGGTAAAATCCGCATCCACCGCATCCTGAGAGCATTTCTGCGTAATTTTGAAAAATTATCAAATAATATGGACTAAAACACTATACACTTTCTTTGCGAAGATGGAGTTGCATAGTTTT
>JAOBRG010392190.1:0-10522 GCA_027574985.1 Umimayanthus nakama | reverse complement strand
TTCGAAAAGCTCCGTTTTCGGTGACAAAATTCACCGGCGTAGTGTGGACGGAAGGCCTAACCGTGTAAATAAAGATGAGTTTTCAAATTTACCCGGCGCAGTGTGGACGCAGCCTGAACATAATGATACGACGTTGTCGTCGCGGTCATCAGCTCATGCTCAATTGTTTACAATTTCCCGCCACAACCACGTTCTCGTCCTAGTCCTTTTTCGGCTATGGTGTCCCCGTTGCCGTCGCCGTCGTGACTGCTTAAAGTTGGTAGTATTCCCGTCATTACTTGCGCCTAACCGTTTACTGGGGTCCATTTGATGACTTCTCAAAAGCCAGCTTCGAAACTCTTCAACTCCTGCGAACCATTACAAACATTTCCAATCACGTCCGGAAATTTTCCGACGATTTCCGAACACTTCCGAAAATTTCCGAAGAATTTCCGAAAACTTTAAAAAATCATAAAAACAACCGTTTCCGAAAATTTCCGAAGATTTCTGAACACTTCCGAAGATTTTCGAAAACTTCAGGAAAGTCATAAAAACATCTGGAAGCACTTTTGAGTTGCTCCCGAAGTTTTCCAAAAGTTGCATAAATCGTTTAAGCTCCTCAAAAACGGGTTTGAAGCGTTTCCTAAGTTTTCGGAACTCGCGGAGATTTCAATAAGTTTTCCGAACATGTAGGCATGAGATAAAGTAGTTATGCAATGCTTTCTCGTGGGATACCGTGAAACATGCCACCTGTCACTTTTATTTTCTTCGTAAACACACTCGCCTAAAGGCTCGTGTGTATACGGAAAATACAAGTGACGCGTGGCATATTCCACAGTATCCCACACGAAGGCATTACATAACTAGTATTTATTGTGCTGTGCTGCACTTGCATTTAACCCAGTCCCGACTGTCTCAAACAACCAACAACGGAAGATTAAGAAAACGAATTCATCTTTTCACTCTAAAATAAAACCACAGACATGTACTTACAGACTGTATAAAGGAGCTGAGTCGTTTTATGGTAACCTCTTGTAGAACAGCGTAAGCCTGAAACAAGAAAAACATCTATGCTTTAAATGTGTCCTCTGAAATGTTTTAAGGGAAAGATTGAAAACTCTAGTTACAAGTAAGGCAAGGCAACATTAATATTTAGATTCAAAGCTTGAGGTTTTCACACAGCTTGGTCCATCAATCTAGTTGGTCTTCACTCCACTGCTAAATTGTCCCTTCTTATCCGAGGGTGTGGCAGAAGCAATGAAATGATGAATTATGTTACTCTTTTACAAACAGTTCTAACAAAACTACAAAAATCACATTGTGAAGGTTACTTACCCTCGGTTGAGACTTTGAGCAAAGTCCTCTGAATATTTTTAAGATGGAAGCAGTCTGCTCCAAGGTGGCACCATTAAATAATGAAATAATTTGCGGAACTCCTCCTGCAAATGACCCATATACATGTACTATATATCATTCAAGAGGTACAATTAAAGAAGATAAGATCTCGTTGATATGATCAATACATTCTCTTTATTCAGAGCCCACGGCCTGTTGCTGCATAAATGTAATATATTGGTAAAGGAAGTCAGAAATTCTCTGACTACTGACTTTTGAATTCGTGTAATTTTGAAAGTTTACTCATCATTCTTCATTATACACATCTCAAAAGTGACACAGATTATTTAAACCTCTTCAAGTTAACCACAAAATGGCAACATCCATTCTCATTGTCACAAAATGAGTACTTGTGGGGTGCATTCATTTAACTCTCTTCACGAAAACGAATTCTTGGAACAATTTGGATATTCTGTTTGATAGACTCGGTACTCCCATTCCAGAAAAATAATATGGAATGTCTTCCACGCTTTCTGTTCTGGGGCACACGAAAGCAGGAGAAATCCAGAAATTTTTTTTAAAGTCTCGATATTCTGATCTTTTCTTTTCCATAACTTGGTCAATCGAATGCAACCTTAGTTTCGATCAATTATGAGAGAATCTCTGACTTTTGTTTCTGATGTAGCCCGAGCTCTTCACTTGGCTGTAGGCTCTGTCGGCTCAGGATAGGAGATCAATGCCAATACATTTGTCCAATAGTCTGTTTTAAGATTATATATAGACTGCGATAATGAGGTCTGTCACTGCACAATTATTGGACCTGCTCAACTTAAAGTTTTAGAACCAACTGAAATTCATTTTTCAAACAAAATGCTAGTTGCAATACAACTTACTGCAAATAAAATAGGGATGGATGGCAGGTCTAGAGCTGTTCCAGTCAGTGAACAAAAACGGTCCATTTGGAGAGGATTAATAAGATATCAACACAGGCCATACATAGCATGACACCACAAACTCCACAGGCACTCTGTAATACATTCATGGTCCTCATGTACAGAACAATGTACATCTTGTGTGTGTACTACCTCTCATTAGCCTCATATGCTCAGTCCGTACGGCAAGTTATGGACCGAGTTTTTTCCTCCCTTTTATGGGCCATAAAAACAAGGAAGGAAAAACGAGGTTCCATAACTTGCCATACGGACTGAGCATACGAGGCAAATAAGATGTTTATTATATGGCTTTGTTGATTATTCTAGTTTTGAAAAGGTAATCGAGAGCTAGCGGTCCGTACGATCACAGTGCTTGTTTTTTATTCACGCGAACTTATTCAGCCATACAATAAATAAGAATATAACACAATGCGATGACTTTCATGTACATGAATGCCGATCTTCATGTCTGCCACAGGACACCCACCTCCTGAGAATATCCTGTGTGCTCCAGCTTCTTCACTGGCAAGGATCGTGAGATTCTTTATTGCCTATGAGCAACAAAAACTGTACATCACTTTTAAACTATTTCAGCTCCAGTCAGTTAATCAACATCTATCTTCTCCTTGCAATATTGATAAAAAGTATGTTGTTTTGTTGTGAGAACGTAGGAATTGACAACACAAAACAAGCTTCCCAAAATGAAAAGCTAAATTCCCCCAATCTCTTTAAAAGAAAAGTATGAATACCAATTAGGATAAAACATGTAGAGCGACATGGCACTTGTTGAATCTGAAAGAGCTAAACATGAAACTTTTGCACAGCAATCAATTTTGATTTAAAAAAGGGTTATCATGTTCAATTTTTCTTTAGAACCAAGAGTGTTAAGTCAAATTTCAGCACAGAAATAAAAAATGGTTTCAAAATCAAAATAAAAAACTGCATAGACAGAGTATCAATTACATTCTAGGCTCAATAAAGGGGTACAGTAAATGAAGAACTAACTTTCTGTTTTGTTTCATCTGTGTCACTGCTTCTAAATAAGGACTTGAACATTTCCTCAACCAATCCATCAGTTGTTGTGCACTTTTCAGTCTGGAAAAAATAAAAATTATTTTTTTACACAGTCTACGATACCACAATCATGATTGTACAGATACAGTTTGTGTAAGATTATAACCAAACCATACATATTCAATTGCATGATTGATGCACAGACATTTACTTGCCACGGTGAATAAAATTAGCATCTAGCCTTCTAACAGACCCATGTCCAAAAACCATGAAAAAGAACCTAGCCTGCAACTCAATCAGTCAATTCTCACTAATCAATGACACGTAACACCTGCTAAAACCTAGTTTCCGCAATAACTTTGGCTGATCTTGTCTGTCAACCAACAGCAGTAAACAATAAAAACAACATATCTTATTTCTACTACGTTTTAATTAAAGAAATATACATTTTAAAACTGAGAAATAGCAAAAATGTAGTGGTTGGGCACCTGAAATAACTACATGTACACAACAACAAAGAAGTAAACCTAGTCAGATACCCATTATATTTAAGATTAATATGAAATGATCATGGAAAGGAGGAATAGCTTTTGATTGAAGCACAAATACACAGATACACTGTATATCTAGTAAATTATATATAATTAACTGCAGACAGTACTGTTTTGGCCTTCTTGGCCTCATTGGTGCAGCGCTGATGCTGGAGTTAAGGGAACAAAGACAATGCACCTGCCTCAGAAAATCCCACGCATGTTGGACTCTAGTACCTTAACAGATACGGTTATATACTGCTGAGGACATTCAGCATTAAAATGAAAATCCTTTAAGTAAAGAGGAGAACAGAAAACCAAAGAAGTTTACCTAAAACTATGGCTCAATGATTTTGCATGCTGTGATTGGTCAATTCCAGGTCTGTAAGTAGCCGTACAAACCCATAACCCTCGATCACCTTTTCAAAACCCGTTAATCAACAAAGCCACATAATAAACATCTTATTAGCATTGTCTGCTCAGTCTGTACTGCAAGTTATGGATCCTTGTTTTTTCCTTCCTGGTTTTCATGGCCCTTGCGCTTCACGCTTGGCCATAGAAGGAAGGAAAAAACTTGGTTCATAACTTGCCATACAGACTGAGCAGACAATGCTAACAAGAAGTATATTTACAATATGATGTCTAACCTTTGCTTGCAAGGCTGCTCCAAGTCTTCTTAATATATCCTGCACAGCTGCATTCTGGGAAAAAGTACGTACTTGCATTTAATGGCCTTAACGGTAAGAACAAGTATTGCTGTTCATGAAATTAGAAAAAAACGATATAGTATACACTTAAAGCATGCATTTATGAGAAGACAGTCACATTGAAAGGAAGCAAGTTACAAACTTTTGGTTCTAATCGGCTCAGCTGGCGTGCATCTTTGAAGGAATCTTCAAGCTTCCCAAGGTGTTCAAATGCCTGACACCTACGAAATAGAGCCTTTGAGTCATTCGGCAACAACTCAAGACCTGAAAAAGAAATAAAACTTAGATTGACAACTTCAAAAATGTAAGAGTCAACTTTTTGTACCTCCTAAATTAAATCTGCACTCATCTACATTTAGCTCCAAAATGACCTGCTGAAACTTAAGTTTCAAGTAAAATGTTGAACATCTAGACCAACTTCACATAGGTCTATAGTTTTCTAGAATTCTTACTATTAAGAGCATTTATTTATTTTTAACAACTTTAAAGTTAACTTAAAGATCTTTTAAATACACGCTATGTCTCTAATACCTCTCATAAACATGATTATGTACAACTCACTCCTCATCGCCACCATGATGTGCAACTCACTCCTCAACACAACCATCACATGCAACCCACTTCTCAACACCACCATCATGTGCAACTCACTCCTCAACACCGCCATTGTGTGTAACCCACTCCTCAACACCACCATCATGTGCAACTCATTCCTCAACTCCACCGTCATGTGCAACTCACTCCACAACACCAACATCATGTGCAACTCATTCCTCAACACCGCCATCATGTGCAACTCACTCCTCATCACCACCATTATGTCCAACTCACTTCTCAACACAACCATCATCTGCAACTCATTCCTCAACACCACTATCATGTGCAACTGACTCCTCAACACAAGCATCATGTGCAACTCATTCCTCAACACCACCAACATGTGCAACTGACTCCTCAACACCACCATTATGTGCAACCCACTCCTCAACACAACCATCATGTGCAACTCTTTCCTCAACACCACCAACATGTGCAACTGACTCCTCAACACAACCATCATGTTCAACTCATTCCTCAACACAACCATCATGTGCAACACACTCCTCAACACCACCATCATGTGCAACTCACTCCTCAACACCACCATCATGTGCAACTCATTCCTCAACACCACCAACATGTGCAACTGACTCCTCAACATCACCATCATGTGCAACTCATTCCTCAACACCACCATCATGTGCAACTCATTCCTCAACACCACCATCATGTGCAACTGACCCCTGAACACCACCACCATGTGCAACTCACACCTCAACACCACCATCATGTGCAACTCACACCTCAACACCACCAACATGTGAAACTGACCCCTCAACACCATCATCATGTGCAACTCACTCCTCAACACCACCATCATGTGCAACTCATACCTCAACACCACTATCATGTGCAACTCACTCCTCAACAACACCATCATGTGCAACTCATACCTCAACACCACCAACATGTGCAACTCACTCCTCAACACCACCATCATGTGCAACTCACACCTCAATACCACTATCATGTGCAACTCACTCCTCATCGCCACCAACATGTGAAACTGACCCCTCAACACCACAATCATGTGCACATCACTTCTCAACACCACCATGTGCAACTCACTCCTCTACACCCTCATCATGTGCAACTTACTCCTCAACACCACCATTATGTGCAACTCATTCCTCAACACCACCATCATGTGCAACTCACTCCTCAACACCGCCATCTTGTGCAACTCACTCTTAAACACCACCATCATGTGTTACTCACTCCTCAACACCACCATATGCAACTCACTCCTCAACACCGCCATTGTGTGCAACTCACTCCTCAATACCACCATCATGTGCAACTCACCCCTCAACACCACCATCATGTACAGCTCACTCCTCAAAACCACTATGTGCAACTCATTCCTCAACACCACTATCATGTGCAACTCACTCTTCAACACCATCATCATGTGCAACTCACTCCCAAACACTATTACATGTTACATGTACAACTTACATTTTGTTGTGTCTTCCACAGCTGCTTCATATTTCTCCTAAAACCAAAGAAATACAATTTAAATGTTTTGTGACCCTATTTTACTGACCAGTGTCATCCTCTTACTTGACTTGTGATGGGGCTTAATGCTGTAAAGAATACTGGGATACTAGTTTTTTAAAAAAATATTTTTTTTTGTGTGGGCGAGTATTGATTAAAAACATTTATTCAGCGAACTCACCCACACAAAAAAATAGTTTTTTTCAAAACTAGTCTCCCAGTTTTTATCCAACGTACTGTGACAACCAATTCCCCACTGTGTTGAACCTCAAGAAGTCAAAAACAAAGGATCGGCCTGTCTAAACCACATCACAGAGTGATCCATGTCAATCAACTGTACTGTCAATCAGTAGAAGACATACTGTACAGACAGACAGAAAAACATCTAGAGTTTTATATGATAATTGGTGAACAGAGACAAGGTATAGATTGAGGTAGTAAATACTATGCTAGCTGATTTTACACTACAAAAACAAATCAAACTCCAGAGTATCACTGCCTGATCTGTTCCAGTGGAGCTAGGTTCCAACCTCACCAGGGCCACAGATCTTTTCTCTCTCTGTGTGAACCTATTTTTTTTTCAGGGCTAATACTCACAGGGTATCATTTGGGATGTTTAAATGGTACAGCTTTAAACTCACCAAACTTAAAACTACTATTGATGGACTGATGATAAAAATAGTTACTACAGAATTTTAACAGTAGGAACATTTAATTCATCCTTTTACCAGATACATGCCTTGGGGGGTTTAAACATACCAGCTTTAAGTGACATGCTGCTCTGTTCTTTAAAATGACTCCCTTGTCTTTCCTCAGCTCTTTAGTCTCCTCATTAACAGCATTACACAAGGACAAAGCCTTGGTGTAACAAGCGAGGGCAGCATCGATGTTCTGGGCTTTGAAACAAGCATTGCCCTCCTCTTTCAGCTCATTTGCACTCATCTACAACAATAACAACAGCTCTTACTTGTTTCTATAGTATAGTTGTGATCAAGTATGTAAAAATAATTTTGTTTGCAAAAAATTTTGTAATATACTGGTAGTCAAGGACACTAACATAATGTACAATTACATTAAAATTAATATTGAGTAAATAAAAACTAATACTGACAAGATGTGTGCATTTTAGAAAATATGCAAACTTCCCACAAAGAGAAAAATTGCTTCACTCCCTCACCCCACCCCCCTCATCATCCTTCTGGATGTTCCAAAAATATGTCTATAACCCTTGTTTTGCTTTAGACAAGTAGACTCTTAAACTTCCACTTTTCTCTGCACATGGGACTCATACTTTCAACATTTGATGGACCTATACAATTATAAACACTCTTATAAATAAAGACATGCTTTGAAACTACAGAAATGAAAAGAAGGATTTAAAGTAACACTAGCTTACCATCCAAAACAATCACAGAAACCAATAACAGAAAATGCTGTTTTGCACAGAAACATGTAATGAAAGCATTGGAATTTACAAAATGCAAACTCAGTTGGACAGTATGTTTTCTAGACAAGACAACTGATTGAAGTAATTGAATGATGTTTTAGCTATTGGATGAAACAAAAAGTTCAGGAGAAATTGATAAAAAAAACCTCAGTTTCATCACACTTTGCAGTACAGTAAAAACCCGCACGTAAGAACCTAAATTTTAAGAAACTGTTAGGCTAAAATTTACCAGCTATACCCCCTCTATGTAAGAACCCATTTAGTCCTAAAATTTGAAATCAGGTTCTTAATTTTCTAAGTATACACAGTAACCATCAGTGCTTTTGTAAAACTTCCCCAAAATAATGAACCAATTAAGAACCTAATGACCCTAGATTTTTGTTGCATACCATTTATGTGAGAACCTGTTTAGCCTAACTTGCCACAATACAGGTTTTTACTCGCGGGTTTTTTACTGTAACTCTTGCCCAGATTACCCATGACTAATTATCACACATGAAGTGGTCTATGTTCAACAACAAGTAGGTTAAACAGTTATTATTCACAGTAAAAATCCAAACCAACTGGCCAATATATAAGTTTTCAAAACAGTATTTTACAGTTTCTTAATACATTTAAACCAATTTTATGCATTTTGGGTAGGATGAAAACAGATAAAATAAACTATTTTCAAAATTCCCATCCAAGTATATTTTGACTCACTTTAAAGTTTAATGATTTTAAAGCTTTAAATAGTTTCACTTTCAAATCAAAATAACACTTGTCAGTTTCCCTGCTAAATGTCCTATGGCTGTAGCACTACATGTAGAAGACAATGTTTGTGTTGTTGAGTATAAAACTACTTAAACATTCCGAACGTCTACCAATACCAATCCTTTTTTATGGGAAACCCCACAACAAATGAACAATCATCACTAAGTAACTGCATTACGTTCAATAGAACATAACTTAAAAGGAAACGACTACAAGCAAGGCAAATTTCGTGTACGACAGCACAGTTCGATATACAACAGAAAAGTTCCTGAAAGTACTTGACATCCGAGCGCATATAGTAGTAACTTTGTATAAGGTTATTATTGGCTTTGTGGCTTTTTAAACTAATTTAAAGGGAATTGTCACCGATCGACTCACTTAGGAAGTTTTCTTCACCGATCTTATGGCTCCACTCGTTCTAGTAAATGAATCAAACTAAACAAAATGACAAATTTATACTGTACTTATTTTACCAAGAGGCTATTTCGTTATAAATCCAATATTTTTTGCTGACAGTGCTTGTCGCGATCGTCGAGCTGTCAGTCTGTAGGCACGCAGCCTCAAAGTAAAAGCCATTTTTTAAAACTAAAACAAACATTGATGTCTTAATAAAACCTTGCATATACCTTCATCCCTCAATATATCCTAGACAATATTCCTCACTTGGTAATAGTAAAAGCACAAATGCTACAAATTCAAACAGAAGTTGCAGAACCGCAAAGTCTCAGCCCATCCGCCATCTTGATTCATAACAGTTAGAGCCCGCAAATTCAATAAGTAACGCACAGCGGTTGTTCTCTTAGCGCTCATGCGTGACAGTTTGTTTACATCATTCAAAATGGCAGAAGGCGCAAGAAGAAGGAGTTTGTCTCGAATAAGTGCAAAATCTATCCGAAGTTTTGGTATTTCTGGCAGTCCAAGCTCAGTATCGAAGTTATTTGCGTCAAAGAGTGTCGTTCGTATCCCACTTCAAAGGATCAGATGCGGGAAATGGGACGTAAAGCACGATGAAAAATGGCTTGAATATATTCCAACGTCCAAAACGTTGCGGTTTACTTTTCATGACCGTAAAGACGAAGATCACGACCCGAGCGCGTCCTTTGAGTGCACAGACATCACAGCGGCCGATTTGCGAGTTGGAACAAAATTTGGATGTTTCGACAGCATGGTGGGCGTACTTACTGTTGAATGTGGGACCTTTATCGCCTTCGATACTTTTCACCAAGAGAGTAATAGCTCTTCAGTGTATGTCGCAGAACTAACTTTTCATGTAAATCACACTGGGCAAGTGCGAGATGTACTTCGGGCTTTGAGATATGCCAAGCTAGAAGAAGCTGTCGGTGACAACAACAATGGGCAAAACACTGGAAGAAATGAAAAGTCGACGAAACTGAGGGAGGGATTGCCAGAATGGGTCCATTGGATTCCACACAGACTCTACACACCCAGTTTTCGCCAAATTATCGAAATTATTATTCTTGTTTACACCTTGCTGTCCATATTGTGGGCGTTGTGGCAGCTTTACAGACATGTTGATTTTATGAGGGCATATATGCAGCCAGTCCTTGATTTGCTTCGATATCACATTCATCTTTTGGACAAGCTCATGCGTATTATGAATGAAGTGTTTGAGAGTTTCACTGAGCGTTGGTTTTCATACCTAAAGCCTGGCTATGTGCTTTTGACGTCTCTTGTTGCACCATTGTTCAGTGCCATTTCACCACTGTG
>JAOBRG010392179.1:0-10523 GCA_027574985.1 Umimayanthus nakama | reverse complement strand
CCGTACCACAGCCAAACTACAGTTTACACCGTCTGTGTCATCTCACTTACGTACTGTACTTCTGTTTAATACACTTACTCTGAGCCTGTAGTTTGGTTCTCACCAAAGCCAGAGGGAAACTTGCCAACTGACCACACGTGCTGGACACCGTACCACAGCCAAACTACAGTTTACACCGTCTGTGTCATCTCACTTACGTATTGTACTTCTGTTTAATACACTTACTCTGAGCCTGTAGTTTTGTTCTCACCAAAGCCAGAGGGTAACTCGCCAACTGACCACACGTGCTGAACACCGTACCACAGCCAAACTACAGTTTACACCGTCTGTGTCATCTCACTTACGTACTGTACTTCTGTTTAATACACTTATATACTCTGAGCCTGTTGTTTGGTTCTCACCAAAGCCAGAGGGTAACTCGCCAACTGACCACACGTGCTGGACACCGTACAACAGCCAAACTACAGTTTACACCGTCTGTGTTATCTCACTTACGTACTATACTTCTGTTTAATACACTAGCTTACTCTGAGCCTGTAGTTTGGTTCTCGCCAAAGCCAGAGAGTAACTCGCCAACTGACCACACGTGCTGGACACTGTACCACAGCCAAACTTCAGTTTACACCGTCTGTCTCATCTCACTTACGTGCTGTACTTCTGTTTAATACACTTATATACTCTGAGCCTGTAGTTTGGTTCTCACCAAAGCCAGAGGGTAACTCACCAACTGACCACACGTGCTGGACACCGTACAACAGCCAAACTACAGTTTACACCGTCTGTCTCATATCGCTTACGTATTGTACTTCTGTTTAATACACTTACTCTGAGCTTGTAGTTTGGTTCTCACCAAAGCCAGAGGGTAACTCGCCAACTGACCACACGTGCTGGACACCGTACCACAGCCAAGCAGCACCAGAACCCCAGGATTCGCAGATTCGTTCTTATGATAGCTGAGATAATTCGTTTTGAGTGTCTGGAGAAAAAAAATGACAATGCAAGCGTTCGTCAAGTGTGTGGGAATTGCCAACAGTAACTTGCTCGGAAGCTACAGAAATCGACAAGAGCGCGTTTACTGGCTGAAGATATTCCATAACCTTCTAACAAATTATGCGGTAGGTTTTCAGCCAAAATCAATGTCATTTCGTTACCGATTTGTTTTAAGTATAGGTGTAACCTTTTTATGATCACATTGTCATGGTCACGTGTAAAAATACAATTCACTTCAGATAGGCAAAACGAGATAAATAAAACTAGGGCAGGGGCGGTCGCTTTTTCAGCTTCTACGGCCTGATTGAAAGGGTATCAACGTATTGTTTTTAACCACTGATATTATTCTTGATCAGAAGATTACTGTTCTGATACCCATTTGCGTGGATCAGATTTTCCATTTCTTACCTCATAAACTGCTAAATCAATCCCAGCGTAAGGAACAATGCCAAGTAAGGCTGGAAAAAGTCCTCTGTATAAACTGCGCGGGCCTTCTTTTTGGATAATCGCCACTGCTGCGTGCAATATTCCTCTGTATTGACCCGTTTTACGAAGTGCCAGTCTCGTCTTTAGTACCTTGATAAACATGGAATAACAACTCGTATATCACTGATATCAGTCTTCGATCGTAACAATATGTTATCCCTTATAGTGATTAATGCATGATTGCTAGCCTTCGTAGCTGGTGGTTTTGTGATTGAGAAGTCGGAAAATTGGAAGAGGTGAATTCGATTTCTAGCGCCATGTTGAACAAGTTCAAAAGAAAAGACTGGGGAAAAGAGAAAAACTGGAGGGGTAGGGGTGAGGGAGGAGAGGAGAAAGACCGCCTGCTCGGAAACTAAGATTTTTCCGTAGTCGATCTGCTGATGGACGAAAAATACTGATTGGCTCCGTCATTGAAAACGTCAATCAAAATCTGTCAGCCGAGCAATTCTCATCGGCTGGCGATGTGATGAAAGAGAGTATATTTATGTATGTTTAGATTTCTATCAATGGTCTTGCAAAATGTAAACGGAAAAGTTGTCCTGAAGGAAGAAAAGGAACTTGCAGTGAAAGAAATGCTTTTTGGCAACTCGGGTTTGGTAGAGATGTTCTTGTTCCTTTTCGACTGGCCAATTAACAAGTGTATCGCAAGCGTTCTGGCGAGCAAACAGTTACAGCCTGTGTTTCGATCGTCTCTCCTCTTCCAACTGAGTTCGATCAATTTATCTGCGGAGGAGCCATTTAGCAGGGCCCAGTTGTTTGAAGGCGGGTTAAATTTATCCTGGGATCAAGTCAAATTATCAGTTCATAAAGAAATAGAACCAAGTGTGCTTTATGATCTAATAAACAGTGAGTTAGTACTTTGCCAAGCCCTGAACAATTTTAAGATACTAAAATACCTTCTGATGTTGCATCACCACCTCAGTTTCTGTTTGACACTGCGAAAGAAGCACCGAAAGGGAAGTTTCTCAACTTTGTGAAGGGATCTGATAGCATATTTTCTGATACACAATACAATTGCTGCAG
The DNA here is from genome assembly GCA_027574985.1 of Umimayanthus nakama. Taxonomy (NCBI): domain Eukaryota; kingdom Metazoa; phylum Cnidaria; class Anthozoa; order Zoantharia; family Parazoanthidae; genus Umimayanthus; species Umimayanthus nakama. The sequence goes on along the minus strand of JAOBRG010392179.1, from coordinate 8,024 downwards.
TGGAACTGGTTGTGGATGAGTCGCACACAGTTGAGACTTGGACAGGAAAAAGGCAAGAGCCAATTATTTAATTTTCTTTTACTTTTATAAATCGGCGTTTATATATTCGTAAGCAGATCAGTGTGTGTTTTTACAAAGTGTTGGATCGCCGAATACTCATGTTAAAACCTGTCCGGCAAGAAAAAAATAAACTAATAAACCAAAATAGATAGAAAAAACTTAAAGGTTGCACATGCACAGCACAGTCGGCGATGTTGCTGTTATCAATATTAGTGAGAAAAAGAAACTATTTTGCTTGATTTTTGTGCAGTATGTGCATCTCAACAACGAGAGCAAAAATCAATCCGTCCTCGATTTCCAGTCGCCGAAGGTGACTCAGTAAATGTTCGGCAACGCTTATCGTTAAGTGATAATGTTTTCTCTGCTCTAGAAACAGCTGTCTTGGTTGTCGCGAAATGCTGTTGCTGCATTCTCAAATTCTTCTCACTTGCGCGCTGTGATCCGTCGATTCAAGCTGGCGTTTAATATTTCGACTTATGTCCTCAAGAACTGTACAGCTGGTGCATGGCTAGTTACAAGTTTTAATAAAGCATGGGATTTCTAATCTTTCTTGGACAAGGCTTTCAAATTTGAGTCGGAAAACTTGAAATTTTTTCAAAAGCCGAGCAAGAATTTGCTCGCACTAGTCGCAGACCTTTGCCAAAGGTAGAGAAGGTGCACAATCCTGTCTGTTTGATTATCTAAACAATTTTCCATAGAACTACAAAAAATAGGTTAATTTATCAAAATTTTCATACTTGACTTTTAGAGGGCAGAAGTGCAGCAGTACATTAATCTGCAAAAATCGGTGGCGCTCCCTCTCCTGTTCTTGCATCCAGTCGCTGTGACCTCGTTTTTAGGCCACGCTTCAATGGCAATTTGATATGACGGCCGAGGTCGCCTTGCTATTGGTCAGGTAGTTCCATTTTAACGAAGGGACAGAATTTACGGGCAGGCGGTCATTCATATGAATAAGTTCAAAAAAGCGCGGACAAAAACGCACGACGTCCGCACGGAAATACTAAAGCCATTAGGGACGAATCTTTACTCTTTTTGACCTGTCAGAGAGCGCGAAAAGGGGTATTCACTTGTGGGGTTTACACTAGGATTTACACTACCAGATGGTAAATCAAACGATAAATATGTTCCTTCATTAATATAGCTATGTAGAGTTAACAGTCCATACTTACCTCCAGAGGGTAAGTCAAGGGATAAATATGTTCATATATAGCTAAGTAGGGTTTACAGTCCATACGTACCCCTAGAGGGTAAGTCAAGGGATAAATATGTTCATATATAGCTATGTAGGGTTTACAGTCCATACGTACCCCCAGAGGGTAAGTCAAGGGATAAATATGTTCATATATAGCTATGTAGGGTTTACAGTCCATACGTACCTCCAGAGGGTTAATCAAGGGATAAATATGTTCATATATAGTTATGTAGGGTTTACAGTCCATACGTACCTCCAGAGGGTAAGGCAAAGGGATAAATTTGTTCATATATAGCTATGTAGAGTTAACAGTCCATACTTACCTCCAGAGGGTAAGTCAAGGGATAAATATGTTCATATATAGCTATGTAGGGTTTACAGTCGATACGTACCCCCAGAGGGTAAGTCAAGGGATAAATTTGTTCATATATAGCTATGTAGGGTTTACAGTCCATACGTACCCCCAGCGGGTTAATCAAGGGATAAATATGTTTATATATAGCTATGTATAGTTAACAGTCCATACGTACCGCCTCCATAGGGTTAACAAGGGATAAATATGTTCATATATAGTTGTGAAGGGTTTACAGTCCAGACATACCCCCAGAGGGTAAGCAAGGGATAAATATGTTCATACATAGCTATGTAGCGTTTACAGTCCATACGTACCTCCAGAGGGCTTAGGGTAAGTCAAGGGATAAATATGTTCATATATAGCTATGCAGGGTTTACAGTCCATACGTACCTCCAGAGGGTAAATCAAGGGATAAATATGTTCATATATAGCTATGTAGGGTTTACAGTCCAGACGTACCTCCAGGACCCGGTTGTTCAAAAGAGGGAATAAATTTATCCCTTGGATAGTGCTAACCCAGGGATAAATCTGCTATCCCAGGAATAGTTAACACGGGGATAAAATGCTGTTGTTCAAAGAAGGAATAAGAAAAGTTATCCCTGGAATAGTTATCCCTGGGATAAATGCAAAATGTATCCCACAATTCATCAGTAAGAAGAACAACTTTCGTAAAAATAGCGGTAAACAAATCAAAGCCGAGCGCGCGCGCTGTTACGCGAATTCCCGCTCTTTCGTCCTTTGGCGGGAATTTTGTGACGACCGCCCCCACCGGCCAGTTCGGTTGTTGTCTTTTGTCGAGTCGGTTTATTAGTTTCTATCGTTGACATTGTGTCTTAAAGTCGCGAAAAAGACGGACCAGACATCCATTTACAATACTCAGCAATTCTAACGATGTGACATGGGCATGGGGTCGACTCCGAGAGCTTTTCAGTTCAGTTTACTGCTGGTTTTGTTTTTGACTTTAGCTCAAAGTTCAAGACGGTTTTAAGTTGATTGAGGTATGCTGTACGTCTTGTTTAACTTTTTGTCTGGCTTAAACTTTCCGTCAATGTAGACAAGTTAATTAATAAAGGTAGGCTTTCATAAACCGTGTTTCATTCATTTTAATTTGTTCTCACTCCCTTTTCCTTGTAATAGAAGGGCTATAGCTGTCATCACTGAAACTGAAAGATTGTTTTACAAGCATATATAACGACCAAAACTGTTTACTGCAGCGTTTCATAACAAGGAAACAGCGGGATAAGGATTTAACCCTGCTCAGTCGCTGGGTTAATTTTATCCCTGGGTTAGCGCGATTTATTCCAAGGATAAATTTATCACCGCTTCGAGCAACGCAATTAACCCTGGAATAAATTTTATGCTGGGGATAGCGTGATTTTATACCAGGGATAAAGTTATCCCCTCTTTGAACAACCGGGTCCTGGATGACTAGCGGACCTGTTGCAAAACGGTTGTAACTGTAGCAGTGCCTATAAACGAACAGTTGACTGTTTCTACGAAAGAAGATGCTTATTTCATAGCTGCTTTCATACCAAACCTCGACGGTTAGTTTGTAACCATTTTTTTGAAGGCCGAATTGACTACCACCCCCCACCCCCCTCATCTTGTTCCCTCTTGGCTGGCTTGTTAGAAACAGAATGGGCTGACTGTTTTAAGGTTAATTATGTTTTGAATGGCTTTTAAATAAACTTGAACTTACTTAACACCTGTAGATATAAAACAATATTACGTACAGTACTTTGATATTGCATATTTTAAATGATTATAAGGGATAGAATATTTCACTTCAGTTATTAGATGTAAGATCTCGTCTTCTTAGAACCCAAAAGCGTATCTATCCTTGCAGGCGTTAAGAGTTTGACAACGTCAAGAGAGTCAAACAACGGAATTTTAAATCTTAAAAACCAGGTCAAACTAAAAGGCATGCATTTTCTATTTAAATTCTCCTTTGCCAGACAATTCCCACCAGAATGTTTTACAAAAAACCATACTGAAGTCTTTAACATAATCAAATAAACGAAAATGGAAAATGTAATCTAAAACAACAATTGGACCTGGCGTGAAGAAAAACATTCATGTTGTTTGTTTATAAGGTGATCAAACTCACGCGGAAAACTACATAGTAAACCTTGGTTTTAAGGCGGAAATTACAGCTAAAATAAACGAACTTGATTGGCTAACAACATATCTGAAGTCATCATTGTTATTAACAGTATAAAAAGCAATAAATTTGTGCCAGCACACTTTATGCGGCACTGGCAGCGACTCTCTTAACAGGCAAGAGAAAGGTGGTTTATGGGTAACAATATTCGTCAAATCCATCATTTGCTTTCTACGCCTTGGGTAGCTACAAATCATGGTAAGCTATGCTTGATTTTGAAAATGCCTTTTTCTAATTTGTATCGCTTCTCTTCGTTAATTTACTTAAAAGAAAAAGTCAAAGTAGGTTTTTTTTTTACCGATTTACACACTAAAACATGGTTGCAAACCAAACCTAAGCTTTAGCTTGGTTCAGCTTCGCTCACTTCTTTAATTTACATTTTGAATATCAGTCTAATAGTTCGGCAACGCGATCAACACTATGAAATTGTTTCAATTTATTGAAATAAGAGTCACTATTTGTCCGTCATTGTAACCAAATGTTATTAAATATCCAATGAAGTTCTGTATTTCTAATGTAAGCATTTAGCTAAGATCATATTTTTGTGAAGAAAGATGTTTCTCTTAACTGTAAGACTGACACTCTTGTTTAAACTTCCAAGGTCCATGTAGGAAGCCGAACATTCTGGAGTTTCCAGCTTTCCGCTTGCCTGATCTTTTCTGTTAAGCTATCGTCGGTAGCTACAACTGGTGTCTTCATACAAATAACTACAGCTACTGACTTTGTAGGCTGTACCGAGGATGCAGTTAGCAGAGAAAAAAGCGAGTTGGGCTGCGCGCTTTTTTGCGAGTCTGAGGAAACATGCGTTGCCGCTAGCTATCACACTATATCCGGGACTTGCAAGACAACTGGGGATGACTTTTCTAACCCCTGCCAGAAGCGTTCTGCACGAGATTATAGTTTGATCCAAAAGGTGAAGTTATTAATGTTTCGTACAATATTTATATTTATAGCAGCTGTTCTTACAAAAGATGCACTTATGTACTATGTTTCGTTTTGATTGAGAAAGTGAAATTAAAAACTTCACATTTTAACCTCTATATGCGTAGCGGTACTTGTAAAAGCTATCTTGTTGCTGTGAAATTTGTTCTCCGACAAATTGAATGTTTTATCATTACAATCTACCGAATCTTAATTTTGTTTATTGCTTCAGCTTACAATTAATTTTTCAAATGTATTTTTAAAAAGATTTAATCTTGAATTTTAAATAACTGAAAACACCAAGTAAATAAAAGAACCAGTAGTAACAAAAACACTGATTCATGCGAAATAATTACCTAGATACTATCAACTTGCTTGCGTCACCAAATACATTATTATATTAAATTAAACTAATCTAGAGTAAAGGCTAGGTATAAAGATGGAGAGACCTATACAAAAGATTACAAGAGAAGCGGAAGGTAGATATATATGTATTAACGACAAACAATTTGCCTTTTCAAAACAAACAAGTAATCACTCGATATAATAGATAGCAATCTAATACATATGTTTTTATTTGTATATCCAGCTTGGAACCTTTGATGAACTGACAGTAGGTGAGAACATTGAAATGTGTTGCTCTTTTATTATAGCCCCCCAAACTAGAAAATTTAATAACCACAGTTCACTGTACAAGTAACATCCCCCCCCCCCCCCCAAATGGATGTTTATTATGTTAGTAGCCTTCTGATATAGAAGGGTGTTTACTAAGGGAAGAGTGCATACATTGCTGTTGACAATGTGGTGAACTCAGGTCGCTACCCGTTTGTACGGTGTGGACGGTTTGACTAATTATTCGGGTTTTGAGTAGAACGGATTCTCAGATTTGGTTATGGCCAAAATAGCCTCGCTCATGGATTAGAGAATCTTAGCTCCACTCTGCCAGAGCTATGAAACCTTAATAGTTGTGGCGAGAAAAACTGTACGCATGCGTCTTGGACCTTTCTACTTCAAACTGGCCAGTACAAGTTGTTTTCCATCGCGACCTTAGCGGACAAATGTAAATGACTAAAGTCTTACCTCGAAGTTCATAATGTAAACTTAGAGGCAACAGCTTTACACAGCATGTATTTTTTCCGAATTTTGTAACCGTAATTTCTCTATTAAGCCTCCCTGTCTAATAAGCTACCCCTCTCAAATGCTTGCAAACAATAACTCCCTAGGGAGAAGGGGGGGGGGGAGCTTGATAAAAAAAACATACTGTAGTTGAAACCCTTTATCAGCTTTCCGATTCATAAATACAGACCGTTTTCTGTGCACCAAAAATGTATTTAGGTTTTTCAAGTTCGTGTTTTGCATTTGTGTACTCGGATTTAGATGTTTTTCGTTTTGCTTTCTTTTTTTCTCTACTCACAATTGCCCTAAGGGAAGGGTCACACATCGATTTCTATCACGAGAAACGTTTGGGGGTAGGGGGGAGTTTGCGTGTGACGTTTTTAAATGGAAACTTCGTGCATCTTAGAAACCGATAACAAGTTCTAAATCATACACAGAAAACAGCAAAATAAAAAGTATCGCGCAAGTCCTCATTCTGAACTTAATCTTCCTTGATGATTAGCAAATCGCTGATGTGCGTTACAAAACAGTTCAGTGTATCGAGTAAATCGTTAGTAGCTCGTGGTGGAAATCGGTAGGTAAGGCTTCCGTAAGAGATAATCGTTGTTCTTTGATTGACAAAGCAATAGCAGCTCGTGTCTATCCCTTATTCAGTATTAGTGCGCGTGCTCCTCTGTTTTATTGCGACATTGTTGTTATTAAGTTTGGTATATAGTTCTCCTATCACCTATTTTGAGATCAACTTGGCCGGAAAATTAAATCAAAACAAACAACTTTTTCCTTATTCTTAGGAATACGAAAAGATAATCCAGCTTCTAGTTGTAAGTCGCTTAAGAATTATGGGAGAAAAACTGGTACCTACTGGTTGGAAGTTGGCGTTGGTTACCATGACAACACTTTCCAAGCCTTTTGTGACATGGATACAGAAGGAGGGGGCTGGACACTAGTGTGGAGCTACACTTTCACTAACTATTCCAGTTTCAACAACACCCAAAATGCCATCACACCGAGACCCGACTGGAAATTAAGATACCCTGGACATGTTCCAGTTTCAACAAAAATACCGCTAAACGAAAACCAGCTTGGGGCTTTGAGGTTCCTGCAGTGGAAAGCGATTGGAGAAGAATTTATGATGAAGTCTAACATTAATAACTGGGTTGTTTGTGCACCATCTGGTGGTAACTTAGTTAAGTGGGTGCCTGGGAATATTACGTGTCGGTTGGTAAAGCAAGTGGCCTTCGATTGTAAAAACATTGTTCCCTACAGATTCAACATTTTTAAATTTGGACCTAGTATACGTGCAGAAAGATCTTACTATTTCTACGATAGCAACACCACACTCAAGTGGCCAGTGCATGACCCTTGTGGATCGCACCAGCCTAACCAAGTTAAGGGCGTCGTCGATCCACGTGGTAGCATCTACATACGTTAGCTATAATTTCGTTTTAACGATGCGTAATAGGAAGTTGTGTTGTGAATTCGTGCATCTCATAAGACACTCAAACCAGATGTGGCTTCCTGAAACTAGCGTATACAATACCACAACAGGTTACTTATTCTAACTACAAATTTTAAAAGACGAAAGGAGAACTGGCCGGCTGTGTACGCGAACAAGTTGCGTTGGCGTGCCAGGTGGGATATGTTTAATAACGCTGCACGTACAAAATTCTTTACGAGTGTGAACTGTTATATGTGCAGCAATTCCAATAGCTTTCTCCGTAACGAAGAGCTTTTACGCAACTTGACAACTCTACTTTTACGTATGTGGTTCGGTGTTTCTCTTGGGAGTGTACAATCTGGAATAAAAAAATTTATGAAAGCACACTACACTGCAGAAGCAAGAGAAGGGCTTGCTGAAAAACACGTTTGTTACAAAGGCTTGTATAAAGAACAGCATTATATGAATGTGTGGTGTACTGGTGTGTCATTAAGTCTTCAGCACGGTTTAATCTGGATCCGGAAAAACCCCTCATTAGCCTGGTTTCCATATAATTGTAACCGCCGTAAGAGTGCCTCAGACAGTGTCGCAGCACAACCTGGGGCATGATTCCGGCTATCTTATTTTTTATGAAAACACTTCGTTCCGTCGTCTGGGGCGGTCTGCGACAAACTGTCTGCGGTGCCGGAAGAGTTGAATTGAGCTCAACTCTTCCGGCAGTTACGGCGTCCCAGACAAAGGAAACATTTAATGGAAACACTCGTCTGCGGCGATCTGCGAC
>JAOBRG010392168.1:0-10523 GCA_027574985.1 Umimayanthus nakama | reverse complement strand
CGGAGAGGGGGGGGGGTGGGGAGGGAGGCACGATTTGAGCAAATGCAGGAGTCCACCACAAGGAGTGTATACAGGAGTCCACTACAAAAAGTGTATATCCAGAGTTCGGTATTTAATAAAACATGCTTGCTGGATATGAGCTAATGATAACCGACTCGCCCGGTGCTCCGCACCTCGTATGTTCCACGGGCACGCGTTGGATATGACCGAGTCGGCTACCATAAGCTCATATCCGTTAAGCGTGAGTGGAATAACTGTTCTTTACCAAATACTTGATGAAAATATCTCGAACTCATATTTTCTACCTAATCGAGTTTTCGGCCATTTTAAGCGAAAATTTTCCATGATTAAATTGTCTGTTTCCATTTTTGGACAAATTGCAGTATATAGGATTTATACCGTGAGTAAAGAACCAATCAGATTACCATAATTGCAATATCCAGTGCTTGGTATTTAATTAGAGCTCGTATCCAACAAGAGTTCGTAGAATGATTGTTAGTTAGAATGGTGAGTCAACCTTTTTTGCGTGGATCAATTGAATTAATCCCGCGGGGTTGATTTCTGTCCGCACCGCGCTCCCGATCTACTTGGTCGATCAAGTCTCCAGCTTGAACTGAACTGAGGCCCGTTTCAAACGCCGTGCTACAGTCGTGCTAACTCACCTGAACTTGGAAAATTTGACTGTGCCTCGACTTTGGCACGGCGTCTGAAAACACACCCGCGCTAAAGTCGCCGTATTACACCACTCTATAGCTCGGGTGCGTTTTCAGAGGGAGACTAGATTTGAAAAAAAAACTGTTTTATCTGCGCGTGCGAGTACGCTGAATAAATGGGTTTAATAAAAAAAGTTGATATGGTATGTTTTTCGCCTGTGGGATATAGTGTTTTCCTGGACGTAACGAACGTTAGCCCTTCGTCGGAGCGCTTGACGTTAGCCCTGCGTTGGAGGCCATGCTATTAAAGTCGCACCAAAATTGTGCCGAATTCGTTCCATAAATTAAGAATGAATAACAAAGGTGGTCAAGCCGTTTTTGATTTTCTGGAAACGCAGTTGCGCTAAGTCCGACCTTAATAAGTTTGACTCGAACTCGCCCACCGAGACCCGCCGAGATCCACCGAGATCCACCGAAATCCACCTGTTTTGTGGGTAAGGCGGTTTTTAGATTTGTAACCTAAGCCCCCCCAGCAGCACCCTAGCATTCGTCTCCAACTTATATATGCCATAGTGCCCCAATGCTGCTGAATGTGGGTCCTATTTTTGTGATGAAAAATATTTTTATTAATTGTATCTTGTTATGTTTATAAGAAAGTTTAACTTTACTATACTAATACGTGTTTATAAGATAGATAGATAGATAGTTTATTATAAAATATCTCGCAGCTTACAAGCTGAATTACATATTTTCAAAAACCTATAAATACGTTAAAATATAATAATTAATTCTAATAAAATAGTAACAATATCAAACGTTAAAAAATATATATAGCTCCTAATATAAAAAATTGATCGATGATCTTATGATAAAACTATTCATGCATCTTTCCGTCTTACATTCCTAAGAAACTGAAGGAACTGTAATTTATTTTTTGAAAATTTTCAATTTTGGTTTAACGTATATGAGTGTGCGCTGTAGGCTATTCTTATTAGATTGAATAGCGGTACTCTGATCTATTTTAGAATGTTTGTTGTTTGTTTATAAAAGTCTTTGTTATAATGCAATTAACGAAAAGAAAGCAGATATGCAGAAGCCTCAGTCAGTAGTAGAGCGTCCGCCTTGCAAAACATGGCAGTCCCAGTGAGATATGCGGAAGGTCGGGGATCGATGCCCTGCATCTCCATTTTTACAGCGCTTTTTTGGGCCATTTTATTCCTAAGTTTCATTAGAAAATAATCAAATAAAGACATTTGCAAGTAGCTCAGTGGTAGAGCGTCCGCTTTGCAAAGCTTGGCAGACCTCGTGAGATATGCCGAAGGCCCTGGAATCGATTCCCCGCATCTCCACTTTTACAGCTCTTTTTTGGCCATTTTATTCCTAAGGTTCATTTCAAAATAATAAAATAAAGACATTTGCAAACCAATTGGGGATGTAGCTCAGTGGTAGACCTCGTGAGATATATGGAAGGTCTGGGGATCCATGCCCCGTATCTCCAGTTTTACAGCGCTTTTTTGGCCATTTTATTCGCAAATTTAACTTTTAAAAATCAAATAGAGACGTTTGCCAATCAAGTGGGGTATGTAACTCAGTGGCAGAGCGTCCGCTTTGTAAAGAATTGAAGAGCTCTTCAGATACGCGTCTCCGTTTTTACGACACTTTTTTGGCCATTTTATTACTAAATTTCGTTAACTAATAATCAAATAAAAACATCCGCCAACACAGCCTACAGGGCTTTTTTGGCCATTTTATTCCCAAGTTTCATTTTACAATAATCAAAAAAAGAAGAAGTCTGCCAACCAAGTTGGCATGTACCTCAGTGCTAACGCCCGCTTTGCAAAGATTTGAAGAGCTCCACGGTACATGAAAAAGGTCCGGGGATCCATGCCCCACATCTCCACTTTTACACCGCCTTTTTGGCTATTTTAATCCCAAGTTTCATTTTAAATTAATCAACTAAAGACGTCCGTTAACCAATAGACCTTATGCATGATGACGTTTTGCTGATCAGTTTCACCACCACGCCTTGCTCCCATGCAGCTTCCGCATGCTTTTTCACATTTCATGCTGGTATTCTTTTCAAACCCTGTCCTCGAGGAACGCATTTGCGTTTTGACTGCGAGGCTTGAGGGTGAATTGGTCAGCAAAGCGTCATCATGCATAAGGTCTATTGGGGATTCAGCTCAGTGGTAGAGCATCCACTTTGCAAAGATTTGATCAGCTCTTTAGACATGCGAAATGTCCTAGGATCGATGACCCGCATCACCACTTTTACAGCACTTTTTTGGCCATTTTATTCCCCAGTTTCATTTTCTAATAATCAAATTGAAACGTTTGCCAACAAAGTGGGGGATATAGCTCGGTGGTAGAGCGTGGGCTTTGCAGGGCTGTACATAACCTCTGAGACATGCGGAGGGTACGTGGATCGATGCCTCGCGTTTCCACTTTAACAGCACTTTTTTGCCATTTTATAACTAAGTTTCATTTTATAATTATAATTACATAAAGACGTCTGCCAACCAAATGGGGGATGTAGCTCAGTGGTAGAGCGTCCGCTTTGCAAAGATTTGAAGAGAGCCTCAGACATGCGGAAGGTCCGGGGATCGATGCCCCGCATCTCCACTTTTTTAGCGTTTTTTTGGTCAGTTCATTTCCAATCTTCTTTTTAAAATACTCAAATATTGACGTCTGCCAATCAAGTGGGGGTTAAAGCTCAGTGGTACGGTAGAACGTGGGCTTTGCAAAGCTGTACAGAACTTCTGAGACAAGCGGAATTTGTAGCTCAGTGGCAGAGCGTCCGCTTTCCAAAGCTTGGCAGACCTGGTGAGATATGCCGAAGGTCCTGGAACCGATGCCCCGCATCTCCATTTTTACAGCGCTTTTTTGGCCTTTTTATTCCCAAGTTTCATTATAAAATAATCAAATAAAGACGTTGCAAACCAAGTGGGGATGTAGCTTTATGGTAGAGCGTCCGCTTTGCAAAGCTGTTGGCAGACCTCGTGATATGCCATTTCCCATCCAATTAAAGTCAATAATTGTTCCCGCAGCTTGATCTGGCACTCGACTTAGCGCATCGCCACCAAACTTTTTAAAAAACTTCGTCACTTTCTTCTATGTGTTTCGGCCTTTGGCTTTGATGAAATACTACTACACTAGATTAATGACTCTCTTTGAGTTATGCCGTTAATTTTGTCGTGAATGGCACTAATAACTGTGTGGACTGTCTCGTGGTAAAGGGGGGGGGGGGTACCAATCACGTTTCACAAAAAAATAAAAAGCTCAAATCACGTTTCTCGAAAAACAAAATAAGCGTTTCACGTTTCACGAAACTTAAATGTTGCTTGCCTGTAAATTTTAAACTCTCTGTGCTGACTAAATTACTGTTCCATGCACCCATCACTTGCGGTATAATATCTTCCTAACTTTCGTTGTGAGATTTTGGTAATAATTGTATGGAAACATAATAATAATATTATAACAACAATAATCGATATTTTTACCTTCTTTACGCAATCTGCCATATTTAGAATTCTGAAACCTTTAACCTTATTCTGCGCAAGACTGCGAAAGCTTGCAGAATGGGGTTTTAATCAGAGGCTGACTCGTACCGTATATACCCAGTTGTTTTTACTAGAAAAAGAGAAAGGAAAAAAAGGCGAAAAATGTCTTACGAGTCAGGCGGGAGGCCTTATATCCGGACTCCCACTCTTGTTAGCAGGCATATGCGCTTCGAGGGAAGGATTCAGTGACGGATTTAGCCTATCATATGGGTATACGCAATTGACAATAAAACTGCCCAGGTATTGGTTCAAACAGGGTGTTTCCGATGTTTTTCAAGGTTCACCGGACATAACTGAATTGACCATTTTAAACGGCATTTCTTCAGTTATTCGGCTATGTGTACTAGATGTGTTTCATAGTTTGGGGGACGCGAGCGAATTCTTTGTAACAGTTTTACTATCCTATTTTTAATTTACGAGGAATGTGCCGGAATGAAGTTTACAGGTTAAAATGAGTTCTATTGCTTCCTAAGGTGAAACGGTTTATTTAGAAATAACGCTCTACTTTAATTACTGCTTGACCTGAGATGCAAGTGGGAGACTTTGTCTTTGTAAACGAAACAGCTTAAAGTCAGTTGACCGTACGGTGTTAAAGATTTGAAAGAATTAAATGACTCGATTCCTTTAAAGTGAGGGTCAACAGTAGGGCCCAAAAATCCCGCCAACCCGAATTTTTTTTCCACCAATAACCGTTATCCCGTCGATTTTTTCTTCGTATCCCAAACCCGATCGTCCAAAAGATTCAAAACACTAGCGCTAAGGACCGTTTAAAACTTTGCATTTCTCATGCGCCGAATACAGTGCTATTTGCTAGATGGTGAACAGATATGGAGAATTTCAGTTTTAAATGCTCTAAAATAATGAAAATTGCCTTAATTCTTTCTAAAAATTGCGCGCGTATTGTCACACATGAATGCTAAAAAGAAAATAGCGGTAGAGGACAACTTTTCATTGTCCAATCAGAGTGCGCATAAAGTGCTATTTACCCGTTAGGTAAATACTAAAAGAGTTTGCTGATCTTTATGGCTATTGATGCGACAAAAGAAAGACATGGTTAGAGTGATTGATTGCTTTAGGTCTTTGAGAAACTATTTGCTAACCGTTGACCCATCTCTAAATGCGTGACTAAAATACATGATTAAAATTTTGTTTCTTTTATCTAAGATAAATTTTCTTACCAGTAGAGTCCACTTGCAAGATTTTCTAAAAAGGTTAAAATTCATGAGGACTGAGAGTTTCTTTCGGGAAAGAGAACATTCCGTTCGATGCTGTCCTTCTTAGTTTTTCCGGGAAAGAAACACACTGGCAAGAAAACATAAGCGGATTGTTGTTTAGCTATTTAAAAATTCATATTAAAACAATAAAGTGGACATGCATTTCAGGACAGAAGAATTCTTCTTTTCCAGCCTAATTGTAAGTTAAGTGAATACTTGCGTAGTTATTGAAGCTACTTATTGCCAATAGCCCCTCCGAACCACCACCACCAACTAGTCCATTCTAATCATTGCTGCTGTTGTTGCTGTTGGCTGTGTTGCTGCTATCGTTGTTGGTTGTTGGTTGTGTTGTCGTTGTTGTTTCTGCTATTGTTGCTGTCGGTTGTTTTGCTGCTGTTGTACATGTTGCTTCTGGTTGTATTGCTTTTGTTGCTGCTTTGGTTGTGTTGTGATTTGTCGCTATTTTTGCTGTTGGTGCTGCTGCTGTTGTTTTTATTCTTTTTAATGTTGCTGCTAGACCTGTTACTGCAGCTACTGTTGTTGCCTATTATTACTTCAGGGGGTAGTATAAACAAAAAACAAAACGGTTTGGACAAAAGTTGGATTGGATTACGAAATGGCTCGAACAAAATAAAGGCATATCTCAGTTTTCATTTCCTAGATGAAAAAATTTCGAACAATTCCATCTTACATCTGAATCAACCAAATTTTCCGAAAAGAATTATAAAGGTATGCGGTGGTTAGTAGAAGAACGGGAACAAAAAAAAAGCTACTAAACTACCACCAAAGGCAAGCATATAAAGGTAGGAAATTGTGTAACTTTATCCGGGTAGCTCCAGTTTTTGCTTTCACAGGAACTGCGGGCAGAGTCGGCCGGGGCACACGTGCCCCCCAAATAATTACAAAACTGTAAAGAGTTACTATGAAAATGTGTCTTGTGCTCCCCCCCCCCGCCCTAATATTGCTGAATATCGAGTCACTAACGTGCCTCCCCAAATCTCAAAGTTTCTTCGCGGTTCCTGTGTCGTGAACAAGTGGAGCACGAACGCTAACTGTAGCCTGCGTCCCAGACAGCCTATCAGATCAGCCAAACGTCGGTATAGTCGGTGTGCGTATTACTGCACAAAGCTTGTTCCATTTCCCGCTGGGTCGCATTGATTTCTATAGAGCATCATGACTGGTTGGTTTCTACGCTAGTGTTAAAACTAACCAATCATGAAGATCCATAGAATTCAATGCGACCCAGCAGAATTGGAACAAGCTTTTGTGCACTAATACGCAGACTGACTATACCGACGTTTCCTGACAGCTCTGGGCAGTCTGCGCGCAGGCTGGCTAATTGTAAGCTTTGTTAATATCAAATCTGGCGACGAATACAACCTATATACCTTCTATTAGTACTACGTCCCTGTATGCACTCTTCTTGGTGTCGCTAAACCTGCCTAGCGTGTCTATAAATGACCGAACTTGTCTGCCTGTTGCAGTAGGTCGACAGTCTCCTCACTCTGATGTCCCGGATGTCCTTCCACTCGTGGTGGCCGCTACCGCTGACCTTGATTTCGTACCATCTGAACACGAACCTCGAGATCTCCCCTGCGACGTACTTGCCCTTCGCGTCTTTCACTGCTGCAACAATTTGAGTGCCCTTCTTCAACTCGCTCTTCGTGGCGTCTCGGTCGTCGACGATGTAAAGAGAAGACGTTCTGGTCAAGTGAAGAGGATTATCAAGATCTTGGTTGTCATTGACAACATCGATACTGTTTTCCTTTACTTGTGTGACGTAGGCTCGATAGTAGTAGACGGTGTTGCCAACCTGTGGCCAACGGGCCAACACTCGGCTACCAACTGATATACACTCTGAAAATGGGGTAACGATAAATGACAGATAGATGGTTAATACCGTTAACCCCCTTGGTTTTATAACCGCCTCCCCGCCCAACTTACCTGGCTATGTAATCTCCTACCCCACCCCCTTTACCGGTCATATAACCCCTATCCCTCCCAACGTACCCGGTCATATAACCCCCTCCCCCGCCTCACCTACCCGTCATGTAACCCACTTCTCCGCCCCACTTACCCGGCACGTTATTTTAATAACCCCCTCCCTCGTTCCACGTACCCGGTTTTATAACTCCCTCCCCCTCTCCATATTTAACAAGTATTCCACGAGTTCGAGTCGTACAAGTGCTGAACTCATTACGACGAGAGCGAGTGGAATAATTGTTTTATTATATAAATATCATCAATCAACATTCTTTACAATAGTTGGATAATTTTTTTGTGAGCTGTGTCCATGTTTCAGTTCGTTAAACAAACACCGGAGTTTTGCATGAGTGTTTCAACGTTTGCTTCAAATTTAGAATTATTTGAAATGTTTTTTCATTTCTTTTAATCTTGATTCCGTATTTGGTTACTTTTTGTGGTGTTTCTGGTGTGGCGTTTTCGAGAAAAGCCACAATTTTTTCCTCTGTCGGTTCGGTAAGCCTCGCCGCCAACTTGAATATCAACTTCACATAGGATATGAGCTGAGATCCCAGCTGTGAAGGAGACGATCAGAGAGCTCCGTTGCCATTACCTAGTGATTTGTGTACATAATAAACCCGGTTTTAGTTAAGTTACGGCCCTGAGAACTTACCTGCGTTATATTCACAGCCGTATAGCTCCACTCTGAGACACGCCCTGGAGGACCAGCCGTACTGCTTGATTTGGATCCGTTTGGCCACAATCGGCTTCCGGAACATGTTCCTCACAACCGAGTTACGATCCATGTTACCTGTGAAAACCTGATAAAAGCAAACGTAGTTTACACATTCTGATTTGGTGTGTTTCTAGTCTGCGTAACTGACGTTTTTTGTGGTGGCGACAAGTCGGAAAACGGTCCCATGCCGTATTAGACACGCAAGTGAAGGAGACTGGAGAGAAAAAAATAATTTAAAAAAAGAACGAAAAGAGGCGAGTGAGAGCAGGGCAGAGTTGGCGGTATCATTCGAGGGCGGAAAAGGTTGGAATCGCGCAGTTTCGCTCATACTGACGCTATATTGGGCAAGAAAGTAAAAGAGAGACTGGAGAAAGAAAAATTAGTAAGGAGAACGGGTAAGGGACAAAAACTTTTCTTTGTGCAAAACACGTGTTACTCCGTCTAGTCACAATATTAGATACGACACATGTAGGAAACACAACGTTGAAGTCTCGTTATAATTACTACAAACTAATTTCAGTTTGAAGCAAAGCTGTTCGGGTGAATTTTAGGGGGACAGCGCTATTGGTGGATGGACCTGGCTGCAATAACAAGCATTCGAATAGGTTGCCTTCGTTTTGCTTTAAAGCTCCGTGTCAGAGATACAAGAAATCACCAAAGTTATCACACTTGTTCTGGAACTTTATTACTTCTACAGGAGCCCTTTTCATTTTATAGCCAAAAGTGTGTTTAATTGCAATCCTGGAAATTTTCCGTGGCAAATAAAACGGATTTTTCCACTTGTTTGAAAAACACTGTGTTGACTTGTTAATGGTCCTGCTTGGCGAAAATAACATGGTGGCCGTTCTAAAAACTTGGTTAGACGCAAATAAAAACTGAACCTTGTCCGTTCGGTCACAATACTTTCAAAGGTACTCTGTTCGTTCTATAAAATTTCTACTGGTACGGACGACGAAAAATGCCGCTGGAATCAAAATAGGTTTAAATGAATCAACTTTCAAATGGCAGACGCCCTGCATATAAAGTATATACCCTTCGTGGTACTTAGTCTTTCAGTGTCTGTTGCTTATGGTTGGTTGATCGTGCGGGTTTGTGCAGACCTTGGAGAGACTGTTGTTGGTTATGACTGACGTTTGGACAACCTTCGTGGAAGTCACACAAGTTGTTCAAAAGTCAGTTAAAATCAACAACACAAACCTGGACGTTCAACCAAACACAAAACATTGACTTATCTGGGTTCAGACAATTCGCTGTTTTAGGTACTAGCAATTAAAACAAAATATCAAGTAATGGAAAATCACCCCCCCCCCAAAAAAAAATATATGGTTAACGTGCTTGCGACCGAGGTACGGTGTGTGTATGGAAAGCTAACCTTTCTGTCCCCGTTTTCAGTGTACGTAATCCAGTCATGACCCAAGCTGTAGTCTATCGTGTACTTGTACATGAACTTGTACTCCTTGGGGTGTCCTTGAGTCGCCAGTCCACGGACTTCAGTCGAATCAGTAAAGTCAACCTGTAGGTACTTCATGTTAAGACTGCGCGCCGAGCACCACGCACTGTTGCCATGGAGACGTGCACGGCTGGCTCCATGGCGTGAATTGCGCTCGGACGAAGCCGAGAACTGATCGTTTTCCAATTCAATTGGTGAAGTGCATTCTGACGAGAAAAAGGGAATATCGAACAGGTATAAGGGCTGTTTTGCCAAGTTTTTCCTCGCTTTTTTTAACTTCTAAAAGTAATTCATTACTTCAATTTCAAATTAAAATCTCAGATAATTTATAAAAGGTGTTTTAAAAGAAAGCTCTGCCTTGTAATCTACGGACAAAATTGTATGTATGTGTGTGTATGTACGTACGTACGTTTGTACGTAGGTAGG
Source organism: Umimayanthus nakama (assembly GCA_027574985.1). NCBI lineage: Eukaryota > Metazoa > Cnidaria > Anthozoa > Zoantharia > Parazoanthidae > Umimayanthus > Umimayanthus nakama. The sequence goes on along the minus strand of JAOBRG010392168.1, from coordinate 522 downwards.
TCAGTAGATAGGCAGGTAGCTGGGTAGGTAGGTAGTTAGGTAGGTAGGTAGGTTGGTGAGTTGGTAGTTGGGTTGGTAGGCAGGTAGGTAGGTGGGTAGGTATGTAGGAAGGTGGGTAGGTAGTTGGGTTGGTGGGTTGGTAGCTGGGTAGGTACCACAGCTAATAGATCCAAACCATCAATTCATTTTGTGCTATGTTTACGTCATTCTCGTTTTCGAGAGACAACCAACCAGGTAGGCAGGTAGGTAGGTGGGTTGGTAGTTGGGTTGGTAGGCAGGTGGGTAGGTAGGTAGGTGGGTAGGTAGGTAGGTGGGTAGGTAGGTAGGTAGGTAGGTGGGTAGGTAGGTAGGTGGGTAGGTAGGTGGGTGGGTAGGTAGATGGGTTGGTAGCTGGGTAGGTAGGTGGGTAGGTAGGTGGGAGGTAGCTGGGTAGGTAGGCAGGTAAGTAGATCCATATTAACAAAGAGTTTGTTGCCTCAATTTTGTATCCAAATATACTTGATCAGTATGAGTAACACATAT
>JAOBRG010392146.1:0-10523 GCA_027574985.1 Umimayanthus nakama | reverse complement strand
ATCAAGAATTGCCAAGGTGGTGCTACATTTCTTTCTAAAGCCGAACTGGTAGTCAAACAGAAGATGGTTCTTTTCCATATGATGGTTAAAATTTCACATACTGTCTTTTCAAATACTTTAGAGAATGTCGGAAGTAGAGATATCGGTCTGTTGTTAGAAATTGACTCATGATCTCCGCTTTTAAATAAAGGGATGTCTTTTGCAATTTTCATTTTGTCTGGAAGTATACCTGTTGAAATTGATGTATTAAAGATATGTGAGAGAGGCTGAGAAATTAACTCAGCAGCTTTCTTTATGTAAACAATAGGTATGCCGTCCTTGCCAACGGCTTTATGATGATCAAGGCTATATAGTTCATCTAACACTTTAAACTGTGAGATTTCTGGCAGAGTAAAATCATTAACACGTTGTATTCGTATCAACTAGTCCTTATAGCAAGCATTACCATCGTTACTAATTTTTTTTTGCGAGAGTTGGACCTACATTTGTGAAATAGGTATTGAACGTAGTTGCTAAACCGATAGTCTTAGTATAACTTTTGTTGTTGTGTACTAAACAAGAAATATTTTAGGTTGTGCTTTCTTTCTATTTATAATTTCATTAACAGCTTTTCAAAAAGATCTCAAGTTGCTTGGGCTCTATTTAGTAGGCCTTTTTATTATATGGCTGACTGATTCGGCGCGCTGTAATTGGTCAACTCCAGGTCCGTAAGTTGCCGTACGGACCGCTATAGCTAGCTCTCGATCGCCTTTGCAAAACCAAAAAACCAACAAAGCCATATAATAAACATTTTATTAGCCTCGTTTGCTCGGTATTTACGGCAAGTTATGGATCCTCGTTTTTTCCTTTTTTGCTTTCATGGCCCGCGCGCTTCGCTAATAAGAGGTATGTAGTATTCTTTCTCAAGTTATACCTTTGTAAAATAACGATAGTTTTAACATTTGAAAAAAAGTATACCAAGGACGTTCTTCTAGTTGCTGCTTCCTTTTCTGAACAAGGAGTTTATCTTTGAGTAATCCATCAGCAAGTAATCACAAGTCTGATATACCCTCCAAATTAATTCTTGGCTTGATAAACAATCCTTATAATCTTGAAAACCTATCTTCTTCTGGATGACTCCCTTTTTGTTTTTTTGGAATTCTTCTTTTCAATCTTTTCTTTCATCCTGAAGGAATACAACTTTGTTCTCATTCCGACAATCTCAATAATTTGTTGCCAACAATCTCATTTTTGAACATGCCGACTTTTTTTTGTTGCAACCAGTCTCGATCTCTGAAGGGTTGGTCTTTGGTAGCCACCTATATAAAACTTGGTTGAACATCTAGAGAAAACATCTGAAGAAATTTTTCGTTACAATCTAAAGTAGTTCTTATACATTAAAGAATTAGTATCAGTGAACTAAAAAAGTTGCTTTTCTTCCATACTTTGGTTGTTGTAGATATAGTGAAATCTATACGTCAAAAGCCTTGCTGAGATCAAGTTTGCACCTTCCGAGATATACAGCTTTATTCGTTGTTAATTTTTTCTTCCTTATTTGAATAGTTGACAAGATATCTCAGAGAAAGTCGCGCGATGGTGAAAGTTGGTTTTAACGCCAGCTTTTGTGCAACCACTTCAGAGGTAACAAAGCATATATCCACCTACTTTTCGGTGTTCTCCTATGTATTGCTGAACACAGAGTTGTTCCTGAGCTTGAAAACCATCCTTTTTAAAGTCCGTAGTCGTTTCATTCGTAGCCCTGTATTTATGTTAATAAACTGTTTCAACCAAGTTTTCCCTTCGAGTTTTATTCAACGATGAGTTTTCGTGAAGAGAAGTCCCACACTCTCTTACGAACACTATTTTTTAACCACGTGCTTGCGTCTGCTATGCAGATTTTGGTGCAAGTATATCATCCTTGCTGATGAGCATTGTCTCTAGTGCAATAAGGTAATCACTCTGGATGTCATTGTCATATCTAGGATAAATCAAGTCCAATTCGAGTATGCAATGGTATTTTATCCCATCCTTGAGTTTAGGTTTACTTGTTCACTTGAAGCCACGAGTCGAGAAGTTTTCTAATTACCCAACCATAAAAGGTTATTTGCAACCAAGTAGGGAATATTTTTCATTTGGAGTTTTGGATCGTACCCCTTTTCATGTAAAAGATTGTTTGTTTTGTCATTCCGTGTAGAAATCACCTCGAACACCCCTCTGAAACATGAGAAACATACCAGGATCCGTTAGAAAATCAACTCGTGTTAATTTTACAACAGCATCCAAAATACGACCTGGAGACGTGTAGTACGGAGCAGGATTAAACTCCGAGGGTCAACCTTCGAAGTAAAGAGCGCTGTGAAAAGATCTCGTGTCTCCACAAGTGCTTGGCTGACGAGCTCTAACAAGAGTAAAAAAGCATTCCATTGCTGCCACTTCCTTAGTGTCTTGGCTGCGCGTGCCTCAATTTTTTTTAGTACTGTAGATGTTTTGCACTCTGATTTTGATTTTTGTCCCGTCTTCCTACCTTAATTTCTTGAATCAAGAAGAAAACAACCAGGATTTATTGTTCAAAGAAATCTAGTTTACATTTAGTGCGACTTTATGATGTTCTTTCAGTTTCACGTTTCAGAGAATCATTTGGAAATGTGGCCTACAATTTAAACTAACTAAACTCATTGCTGTATTCCTTCTAACAACCTTGAAACCTAAATTGTTATTTGTTTTAGTACGTTTCCAGATAATATTAATTTGTCTCTCTTTGAAATGAAATATTTGTAAAAGAGTTGAAATTTCTGGATCCGCCCCTGGTACTTCCAATATTTTTTTTGCTTCCGATTATAAAACTCAAATAGGGGCGAGGCTTAGCCTTTTCTAGGCCTGCTCTGTGTTTAAATCATTGCTTTGTTTTTGTTCCATCTTACGTATATCTTGTTTTAACGATTTTTAATTCTGTTTTCTTTTCCTGTGCTGTTTTTTTTTTCAGTAAGTGTGCTCACATCGTAGATGGCCCCTTTAATATGGTATTTATTTGGTCTAGGGTTTAATAGAGCACAACACTTTTTAGCACACATTTTAGGTACCCTACTTGTGATCAATCACTGATTTGACCTTTTTAGCGACATCATAGTTGTCTGTACTGCCTACAATTAAGTAGCTGGATTTATTGATTTCATAGAGATTGTCACCAGTCAGTTATTTACACAGCGTGCTTTTCTCGAAATGGAAAAGTTTCCGCATTGAAAACTTTTTTGTTATGCAAATCCCAATAAAATCTAGACAGTTTACCGGCGATTGAATTTGGAAAAACACTTTGAGGCCGGCACGCAACAGTAGAGGCGTTGACTTCTATGTTAAAAGCTCCAAATAAACACGTTCAACACATTCTTGAATGCTCACAACTCAACAAATAATCTCTATCGATCAAAATGGACGCGGTTCCTTCACTAAACACCGCAAAGTTGTTAAAATACTCGCTGCTGTTCTCCACCTACACCTTGCTTGGAAGTGTTATTTTCATGGCACTGGAAAACAGTGGAAGAAATACTGAAGAAATACAACGAAAACACAGCTTGCAGCAACGCTTGAGGGAAAAGATGAAGTCGACATACAATATTTCAGGAGTTGAGTTTGACGCATTAACTCGAGACTTTGTTGATGTTTACTATACTTCGAAAAAACATGATATGGGATTTCAACCGAGGATTTGCCTTTGTGGTTCAACTTGTTACAACAATTGGTAAGCAAGAGCATGTGTTTTTCTACTAACGGAAAAAAAATCAAGAATTGTTATAATATATATGTATTTGTTAGTACATTAGTTTCCGGCTGCAAAATTTTCGGATATTTGATTTATATTTTTAAGATGTTTTTAGTATTTTTTCGGGGAATAATTAGACTTTGAAAAACATTAACTCCATCTTCAGACAAAAAACAACAAATATAGTTTTCCCTGGATACAAAGGACAGTAAAAAAAACGAGGATAACCTGCTCTGTGACAAAAAATGTACATTTATATAATGCGATTAAAATTACTGATATACCATAATGAAAAGTTTAAGTTCGGCTTCCTGTTTTGCCTCTGACGCTTTCACTGCCGACTGAATTAAAATGGAATTAGTCTAGCTGCAATTGTAAAGCTTGGATTTCTATAACGTGCGTCAGAGACTGAAGTGTTGCAAATAACGAGAGAACTTTCTCTTCTCATAACTAATTAATTACATTTTTTTAAATGAATCTTTTTTTGAAAAAGAAGAAATTGAATGAACACCACGATTGTCTTAGCAAGAAGCTTCGTAAGTCGTTTCCTTTTTATCGCGGACTTATCTTCATGTAATGTAGGGTGGTGTTCCTTTGTGCGATTATTATTCTGTATCGCTTGTTTCTCCAGCAGGTTCATAAAATATGACCTAGCTTGAGGCATACCAGCAAGCTCCTTTATTCTTAAAATAGTAGCATTTCGTACTTCTCGACAGGCTTGGACAAAACAAGTCGGCAATTGCTTACCCAGTGGACGCCGTTGTCATGTTGGACGCATTTTCTAGTGCGGTATATGGCTTTCCAGCATCATCGACATCTTTTTTTGATCGACAGTTGTTAGATGTACCATCGTTTTGGCTATCTGGCTTGCAACTCGTACATTAGAGATTTTCTTTCGGTTTTGGAAAAAAACTGAGTAATGGTAGGAAATTTGTTGGTCTTGCTGGTACAGATGATTTTGCTACAATCTCTTTTGTTATTTTGCGGTAGCTTCTTTTTAATGCACTTTCACAGCGCCAGTTTCCGCAATTTCATGCTCAAGAAACTTTCTTTTGCTTGGTTTATGATGGAGCTTTGTTCCATACAATAATAAACTCTGTGTTTTTCTTTAGGTGTCGCTTTTATTAAATTTTCTCGCATTCTTTGCACTATTTAGAACTTACACCGGTTATTTAAATCAAAAGTAGAAAGACCAATCTGTTAATTCTTTTAATTTATTTGTTCTCTTCGTTATAAATCTGAGTACAACTTTCTAGCATACTCAACATTGCTCAAACACATGCTCTTGACTCCGATGAGAAAAGTTTTCAGTTTTTGAAAAATCGGTCAGATATAGGGACTATCGACTCTGTATGGCCCCACGTTTTCCAAGTGTAAACCTTTTAAAAGCATTTCTTCCTATAAACTGACTGAAAAGTTGGTTGTATTGTGATGTATTGCTTCCGTTTTTTTACGGTCTGTTCAAGACGTGGATTGATCCTCTTTGACAGAAATAAAACATGAGCTCGCTTTTTAACTGATGAAGAAAAGAAGAGAAAAACTTTACAGTTTTGTTGGTTACGAGTTAAATATAAACCCTTCATGTGTTAGAGTTATAGCGTTTTCAAAGCCTTCACCGGAGCAAAAGAAAGAACTAAGAACAAACAGGATGTTTTGCCATATGCTCTATGTACAAGGTATACAGGTGCTTTTAAGCAATATATTTAAATCTCAAAAAATTAAAATATCTAATGATAGTTTGCATATTTCTAAAATGGACATCGATAAAACAGTGACCTTTTGAAATGGAATACTGTTTTCTTCCAAAAAGACCGAGGATATGTTTTTTGATAAAATCTGTTTCTGCCAATTTATTTGTGACACTAATTTTTTTCTTGCGTCTTACCAATTGCCGGCAACGATAAAAACAAGGCCAAGCAATTAAATGGATCATAGAAAACACATGCTTTTCAAATTAAATTATTGCTAACTATATCACAAAATTTTAAGGCTACCTGAGAAGCACAGTTTGATTTCAAAGATGTGAATCTCAAAATTAGATTTTCTTGTCCATTTATCCGTTCTGGACGTCCTTAAATATCTGGCTCTGGCAAGTTTGGATGAAAAGGTTCGATGCGTGCAGTACAATTTTCCCGCCACTTTGACTCAAACAAAAGCTTTGGCCAACCGGAGCGGAAGAACTGATCAGCTCTGATTCATAGGCGGGGCCATTCTTACCAGAATTAGCTTTGAGAACTCGTGCGTACCATTTGAGAGCTGACTGGTTGGATTGGCCAAACTGGATTGGAACCTCAATAAACATTTTTATGCTGTATATTTGCAAGATTTTACTCTTTTGCAAAAAGCATTATTTTTTAACGGCTCTGCTCGATACAGTCACTCAGATAGCTTTTTGCCATTGAAAGGAAATGTATCAAGCACAGATGAAACGATGGGAACTATAGCTGGTTGTAAAAAACAACCAAGCAAAAAACAAAATAAACAGCTTTGATCAACTGGGAAAGAAGAAAAACAGAAGAAAACCGGAAGTTAGGATACCTTTATTCATTAAGAATAAGGAGCAAATTGTTTTTGGCAACTGAAACAATTACCATTCAAAACATTCACTTTTAAAATCGTAAGAAAATTTTGAGCTTGAACTACATGTAGTCTGGCGTTTTTTGAAGCTTGCAAGTTTTAGCTTCAAAGTATAAGTTACAGGTATTTACCCGTTTCAGAATTGTGCTAGTTAATACAATTATAAACTAGATTAACTAAGAAACATAATTGTAATATATAAATAATAAGGCTGGAGAAACCTAAAGCAAGTCTAAAACGTTCAGTGTGAATGAATTTTGAAGAAATAGTTGCTTTAAAGCGGTGGCTTTTGCAAAAATCTAACACATAAAGACGAAAAAAATTTTCGAACAGCTTATTCTTTTAAATTAACGATTCCTTCATCAGAGAGGTAAAAATGTTTCAGGCCACGTTTCATTCTGAATGGGGGAGGGGTGGAGTTTTTTTCTTGCAAAAAAAGACTTTTTGCAATTCTAAACAACCGCACATCATTTTTCCTTTAATGTTATTGGTTTTAGGTTATGGAAACATTGTGCCGGTAACACAAGAAGGAAGATTCTTCAGCATCATATACGCCTTTTTTGGGATCTTTATTACCGTACTCACATTGCAGGTGTTCGGATACAGCATGTGTGTCATTCGACGAAAACTTATCATTAAGCTGGAAAGAGTATTCCTCAGAAAAGACGAAGACGCAATTCCTCACAACCTGCCAGAAAAATGTCTTTTTATAGTCGCTCTTCTTTCCGTAGTCTTCATCCTTGTCGGTGCTGTAACAGAGGTTATTTCAACAAGTGGAACGCAAAATGTCTGGAGTTTTATCGACGGAACTTACGTCTGGTTTGTTACTTTCACCACAATAGGGTTTGGTGATCTTACTCCAGGTAATCGGCTACCACAGCGGTTTGTGTCTTTGTATACTTTGATGGGCCTTTGTACCATGTCCAGTTTGCTTCACTCCTTGATGGATTGTCCTCGCTTGATTCCAACATCATTTTTGAAGACTTGTACGTCGTGTTGTGTCAGTCCAAAACCAGAGACAGTACTGCCGACCAACTGTCAAGATTCTTATGATAATCCTGACGTAGACGGCAGGAAAGGTGAAGATGTCAGTGAACCTGGAGAAGAAAGACTAGAAACAATACAAGATGAAACACCAAAGCAAATGTAGTAATTGATTGTCTTTTTGCATCAACCTTTTAAAAAAGCAGTGCAAACCATTCGAAATTACTTTGGATCTAAAGAGTTTTCTAAAAAGTGGCGCAGGGTAAAAGTAGAATAATTTCGACACTGCAAGCTTTTTTGTATGGCAAAAAAAAGTGTGAAAATGTAAAATAGTAAAATGTAAAGTTTTGTAAGACTTTAATACGACAGTAAGATTGGGAAAAAAAGTTAAGAAAATCAGCTTCCAGAGGTTATTCATGGGTCTTCACAAATCCTTTGAAACATAGAAGAGTAACGAACCAGAGCAGCATAATAAACCATCTTTTTGTTTAGAAGACAACAAAATAAAGTTTGGACTTTGATCGACAAGCTTCTCCCACAAATCTGCTTCCGCATGCGCCACCTTAAGGTGTTACCATACAGCTACTGAACTAGAAACTAACTCCGAGTGGTTTCCGAACAATTTGCGAGCCCTTCAGAAGACTTGTCTAAGACTACATTTTAATATTACTTTGACACATTTCTTAAAGTCTGACAACTGCTGTCCAGAATGCTCCCTTTTATTTAACCCTATTCCCCCTGGGCTTTTTTAGGAGTAGTTAAATCTGGAGGGGAGGCGGAAAGTGCCCGCGGCCCATTACTCTAAAACTGTTAATGCTAATGAAATGAAATTTGGTGAGGTAGTAGAGAATCATGAACTAATTAATTTGGTGTAATTTGCTGGTGTGTGACGTCATCATTACGTCATAATTCTAATCGAAAAATCATAAAAGAAAAATATAGACACGTTTCTGACTTCATAAATTGACAAATATGCGGTACAAAATGCAATCAAGCCTCCTTTTTAACATAAAATAATAGTATTTTAAGGAAATGGAGCAATTGAACAAGAGATTTTTTCAGCGAAAGTTTAATGTTCAAACCTTACATAAGCTCTTAAACTATAGCTTTCAAGTTTTACTCGGATTCCTTTTATTTAACGTTAATAGTGTAACTAAGACTATTTTTTTTCTGTTTTCAACGTTTTCCAATTCAAATTGACCGAGAAAAGCTTTCAGTTTTGACAAAGTACAAAATACACGGCCGCCATCTTGGATTTCAAAAAATGGTATTGCGCATCCCTATGACGTCACAGGTCACGTGTAATATGAGAGACTAATAGTTTGCACTTGTTTTAACGATTTTGTGAATTAATGGAGAAAAATACTGAAAAATTGAAAAATTGAAAAAACATGGTGTCAGAAACAGTGTTGCCACGGCAACATGTGATACCCTTGAGGCAATAATTTTTCCAGAATCCTGCTTTCCAATAAATTTTTGTAAAAGTGGCCAAATTTGGTTGGTGCTACTTTAATATTAGGGAGGATCTGGAGAATTGAAATCGGCGCGGGCACTTTCCCCCCCAGGTACGGTGGAATAGGGTTAACTTTAACTGATAAACATCTAAACACGCTAGGCCATGTGCAGAACTTTGTAGGATAAGTGCTTTCCAAGCTTAAAATCTTAGGTTTAACGCCTTTCTGAATTTGTCAGTATCATTCTCATCTACATTCTACAACGTTCTAATATGGTTTTCAATTGAGTTACAATTCTTTTGTATCTTTCCGTACGCGGCCACACAAAGCTATTTATTCTTTACTTTTCTTAGCCTCCTCCGCAGGCAACTCAGCAAAACTATTGCAGCAAACCCGGAGAAAAGCTCAGCAGAACCCGGAGAGAGTGACTGAGGACGAGAAAGCAAAAAAGGAGGGGCCCGAGGAGAGAGGGAAGGAGCGAGAGTTTCCTGCCCAAATCGACAATGTATGGCGTAATGTGCATATGGACTGCGCATCAAAAGTTTGCGCGCGTGGGGGAGACATAGGAATAAGTTTGTCGCGTTGGTCGCATGTATCCGAGAAGAACAAACATGGCGGCTGGTGGTAGCTAGAAATCTCAAAAATCACTGGCTTGTTACCAAAAATCTAAGAATCCTGTTCTTAGCCGCGGCTATAAGCGTGTGATGAAAGATGTAAAGGAAAGAGAAAAAAAAATAAAAAGTTAGAAACGAAATGTGAAGTATTTAAAGCAGAAATTATTTTGAATACAGAGGAGTTTCAGTCAGGCGAGCAACGAAGACAGCTACAGCCGGCACAGTAGACTCTGAGCAGTTTCTGGGCTTCCCGCACAGAAAAAGTGAGATCAGGACAACTTTGATAAATACCGGCGAGATCTGAACCTCCAACAATACACAGAGCTGTAAAAAGCTCATATTCACTCTGGAATTTATGGGTATTTAACGTCAGGTAAAGGCTCGTGCTGTAAAGGCGAGTCTATAGTCATCGAATCAGCGGTAACTGGGAATACGAAACTGGTCTATTCTTCCACGCAGTTCGCACATCCCGCTGCCGATTTCAGTCAACTCTGGACAAACATATTGGAGCGGCACGTCATCTGCGAAAGAGGAAGAACCTATTAGTGGACGAGTTACTGGATACGATAAAAAGTTACTCCGATTTTAAGGCTGTTGAGAGGAAAACTTTGTTTACCGAGGAACTACACGCTTTTTTTATAAGAAACACCCAGGCTGAGATTTGCCCAAAAATTAAGAACAAGCTAAGAATACTCACCAGGCTAAAATTTTGACCAGAAAAATCTAAGAAAGTTTATTTAATTCTTGTACAAAGAATGAGACATACATGTATAAAAGATCTTTTAGAATTAGCGGGTCATCGAGCGCTGGAAGAGTGATAAGCAAGCTCGTGACGTTCACGGAGAATGTACAGACAGTGTCAAACTTTTTCGCATCAATACAGCAGTATGAAATGATAGCAAACATGTGTTTCTTACTGTCGTTTTATTGTTCCGACTGGAATTGCCAGAAAAAAGAACAATTTAAGAACAATTTGAGGCTGAAATCGCGAAAACTTTAATAACAGCCCAGGCTGAGCCGAAAGTAACTGGTTCTTATGAAAAAAAGCGTGTAATGCCCGGGTTAAACGTCGAACTTCACAAGTAGTATACTAGAGTAATTATACCCGGGATTTTTAAAATACCTTCCTTTTCAGCTAATAGTTTTCATAAAAAATTC
>JAOBRG010392135.1:0-10525 GCA_027574985.1 Umimayanthus nakama | reverse complement strand
TCCACGAATATATTATTCCGGATATAGGCCCACCCGGATATAAGCCACCCGTTTATAAGCGCGTCATCTATATATAGCTTTTTGACTTTCATTCTGTTCCGTTCTAGTTGTTCCAGTCGCACAAGTCGGTTTTATAGTTGTTTTTAAAACAATTTGTCCGTTTATTGTAACGCACAACAAAAGTATTCTAAATGTAACTCAAAATGTAATGGTATGTTAGCTTTAATTCGTTTCTCAGATACCTTTTATCTCGTCGTGCCGAAACACTTTTTAAATTCAGCTTATGAGCATCCCCGGATATAAATCCTCCCACCCCCCCCCCAGTTTATAAACCCAAACAAAACCCCCTTTGTGGTTATATAAGGCCAGGGTTTATAAGTAGGATTTTACGGAATTTCTTTTAACCTAGGTACACTTATTATTACGCTGAACTGACTATAACCAGTTTGAAGGAATATACTTTTCGCATTTAGCATATTAACATCCTAGACTTCAGGAACCTTAACCTCCAATGTTTCTCTGTCTTTCCAACTTTTTGTTTTTACTCATCCTACAGATAAAGTTAGTGTATCTCCTTTCAATCAACCTTCTATCTAACCCTCTAGCGTTTGTACTGGTAATGAAATGACTTGGAATGCCACTGAGGATTAATGAGCATGCAAAAGTAAAAATTTGCAAGACTAACATAGAAAATGAACGAACTAAGCGAGATCAATTTGTTATCTTTGGAATATTTACGAGTGTTGATTAATCCCGAACTGCATGAACAAACCATTTGATAGCTTGCTAATCATATACAGTCAGGGAAGAATTGGTAATGAACGCGAGAGACATGACAGATGGCTGATTCGGAGTTAAACTTTCGATTGAATCTGCGCACTTATGCACATTTCTCAATTTAACAAAGCTTCAGATGTGTTAACAGGCGATTAGTATTTCCCAGAAAAATGCATAAAATAAGCACGAAATCAATTTTAAAGAGCCGATTTCACAATTGATTTCACAGCTAAAGAAGGTAGAAGTCCAGTTTGTTGAAGGTAACTTGACAATTGCTGAAAGCAAACGACCGTGTTTTATTTAAAAAGCCTTGCTCAACTGTTAAACTTTCTTGAAATAACCTTGTTTGCTAACGTGAATTTGACTGCGATTACTTGTAGTTGCACCACAGGAGGCCAATACTATGAAATAAAGGAACTATGACTTGCCTGAAGTGTTGTTTGTGTCTTTCTTGCTCTGTGGTGGCGTTTTCAAGCCATCTCGATGATTTTAGGTCCCTCAGTTTTTCACCTCATTAGGGACCTAAAATAATCGACATGGCTTGAAATCGCCACCACAGAGCAAGCAAGACACAAAAACACTTCAGGCAGGTCACAGTCCCTTTATTTTATTATTTTCGGTAATAACGGTGAAATTCGAAATTCCCATACAAAGTCTTATAAGTTGCCCGATGCCATACATCAACAACTGTCACTCACTGATAGTATGGCTTCCTGTGGTTGCACTGATTCCCATAAATGGTATTTGTTTAGTCAAAAACTGCGATTTTACCTCCTACAGCTGTGAATTCGGTTCTATGAAGATTGTTTCATGCTGAATTCGTGCTACCGGCTGTATGGAAAAACATTAATCATCTGTGAACACAAGTGAGTTACAACTGAACCGAAAACTTGTCAAATTGAAAAGTGTACATGCGCAGATTGTACGTACCAGCTCAAATACAACTCAACTGGGCCATAAAAGGAAGAATTGACTCGGTCCATAACTTACGGAACGGGCACTCGGCTAATAAGAGGTATGTATTTGACATTTTGATACGTGTATCTACAGTTTCGACAAGAAAAATGAGGCTTTCAATTAAACATATTTCTCATGCACAGTTTCAACTTTTGCAACACAAAAGTCAGCTTCAGCAGTCCCCCCAAGGATGTCTGATTTCCTATAAAACGGAAAAGTTAAATTTGACGGGGAGACCAGTTGGATAGTTCTTGGGTGGGCAGTTTTTGTATGACACCAGTATACCCAATACGTAGCGTTATCGATAAAAAATACGATCGAAAGTGCCAAATTAATTTTTTCATAAGTGTTGCGAGGTAAAAGTAGAATACATTTATCTGTTTTTCTTGGCAAAACACCTACCTTCGGACCGATACCGTTTTCCTCTGGCATAAGCAGACAGTTTCCGAAAGCGTTTGTTAAGCCAGCGATCTTTAATGACTGTTTTCCCATCGTCAGAAAAGCTATCAGGGAAAAGGGGATCTTCCAACAAGAACTTCTGTATACGTCGAATAGATAAGCTTGTTTCTCCAAGGTTACGAAGACTTTCTCCGATGCTGAGGCTGATACATGCTTGCAGTGCTACTAGATACGCCAACAATGTGAAAACTGAAAAAAACGTCAGTTCCTTATCAGTTAGGAGAAATGTTATAATAGATACCATAGCTGTTATGGAAGCACTTGTAGCGGCAAAGGCTAGGTTTCCGGCAAAGTAGGCTCCAATTCTGTTGATAGTCTTAATTTCACGCCTGAAAGCATAAAGAAAACTAGTTTTAACTGAGGTTTGTATTAAATAAATTTATCAAATTGCACAAGCAATTTAGATAAGACGAGTTTAGCGATGTACACTCTTTTTTACAGGAACATACTTATAAGAATATTGCGGCTGAAACTGGCCAAATTTTAAAAATATTTTAAGAATAATACTGAGGCCTAGATTTTGTTAAGAATATAATTTTGCATATTTGAAAAAAAAATCATATTACTGACAAAAAACAAGTAACAATACAGAATCAGCCATTTAAGCATAGTGTATTGCAAGTCCATAGATCTATTACCGTTGAAGCTATTGGATACCGCAATAGTTTTTAGAAACGGAATTTCCATGTCACCGATGTGATACACGCTTTTTAAAAAATTATAGAACAACTTTAGAAGCACAACAAGGCTCAAATTAAGAATAAACTGACTAAAGAACAATTGAGGCTCGGCATCAGGTGCAAATGTAACTGCAAGTTTTTGTTAAAAATCACAATCCTTCCCGTCATTACTTGTGGTGTTTCTTTGCAGTTCTTTCTGCAGTTTGAAACATTAATTGAACTGAGAAGAAAATCAAATCTGTGCCGCACGTGTTTCACGACATGATTAACTTGAAAGAAACAAGAACAGTTTAAGAACAATTGAGGTTCAAATTGTGCAGAAACTTAAGTTTAACGAGCCAAAATTTACCGGTGCTTATAAAAAACAAACATGTATTCACGAAACTAAGAACATTCGTAAGAATGTATTCAGCCTCAAATCCGCCAAAAAATAAGAATATCCGGCGTCGGTCCGAAAAATAATATTCTCAAAAAAGAAAGCGTGTATTACGTTAACCAAAATTGATCATCATTCCCGGGTCATTTTTGATTTTACAAGATAGCTATTTGAAAAAAAGATAAGTATTATAATAAATAACAATCGTTAAATAATTAACTTAGTTCTTAGGCAAAGAACTTTAGTTACACAGCAAAGTCAGTATTGGAGAAACTGTGATAATGATGAATGAAGAATTTTCATGAATAAATACCATTACACGATTAGGAAACTACACATTATGTGAAGCTACAAACTCACCTTCTGTAATCTTTGATAGACTTTTCATAGTTCCATTCCCAAGCGTACATCTTCACGGCTCGGATCCCTTGAATGATCTCACCAATAATTTCAAGTCTCTTGTCCGCAATCGTTGCTGCTTTTTGCCTAAGTTTAGAAGCACGTGCTGCCGTGGTAACGTTGAAAGCAATGACGACAAGAAAGAATGCTATACCAACCAAGGCTTGCCAGCCGATGAGGACCCACATTGCCGTTATGCAGCCGACAACCTCCAGAACACCAGTTTGCGCATATAAAGTTCCTACAAGGAGCTGTCGCAGCCGCTGAGCATCATTTGAGACAAGATTTATAATGTGACCCTGGCTGATTCTTGTCAAGCTGCTTCGACTAAGTGTTAGGAGCTAAAATAAATCAATTTAATACGGGTTAGAGCTTCTGTAATGTCTGTTTGTTTATGCAGAACACTTGTTGGGTAAGATAATCAATGTTGTTTAGTTTCTCTAAATCAAACTTTACAACTACTTTTGGAGTGTATATACCGTATTTCCTCGAATAAACGCCGCGGCGTTAATTAGATTTTTCATGAGTTAGGTGCGGCGTCTATTCGAGGGAGGCGTTTATTCGAAGGCGGCGTTTATCTAAAATGCTGTTTATTTTTTTAAACAACCAACCGTACATTTACTCTTGAAGGTAGATAAAAAGGTACAGTTCTTTGTCTGGCTTTGCCAATTAAGCTTTAACAGTTTTAAAACAAATTAAAGCAAGTATCCAAAGCTATTTTAAGACAAGCGAATTATGATAATTTGTCAATTTTTGTTAGTTTATATACCAGAAGAATCGATTAATTATTATAAAAAAATAACAAGGTTGCTAAATATTGTATTGTACTATAACAATTTTCTTTGGTTCAATATTCGAACAATCGCCGCACCAAGGGTGTGGCTTTTATTCGAGGGCGGCGTTTATTAACATTTTGGCTCTCAGGTGCGGCGTTTCTTCGAAGGCGGCGTTTGATCGAGGTTGGAGTTTATTCGAGTAAATAGGGTAAGTATGGTGGCAGGAGGAAGGGGAGGTGGAATTGCGGTTGCTAATTTGCATGACCTCTCTTTGACTTTTCGTTGTTTTGCAAACATGTGGGCCAATGAAAGGTTCTCACGCCCTCCAAGCTCCGGCGTTCTTAAAATGGCGCAGAGAAGTTGTGGCGGAAAGGGCGGTGGGAGTAGTGAGGGGAGGCTGGGGCTTAGTCTCAGACATCCACAGATCACAGCTGAGCGTAATTCTGTTAACTCAAACATTTTTAGACATTTCCTTGTAAATCCAAACGCTCGTTTTGAGGATTTTTGATAAACATATGTTTTTACTACAACTATTGTTTTGCAACCACGGACACTCAAAGAGAAAGTAATCTCTTTCTTCCGCTTCAAATCACTTCCACGCTAGTATTTTTTTTTAAAAAAGTGTATCGAAAAATGAGTAAAAATGGATTTGAGCTGACGGAAAGATTTGCTAAAAACTACCCTTTACCAGGTTTCAAAAGCAAATGGCAGATCTCTAATAATCGGGGAGGAGACTGAGAAGAGGAACAAGAAGAAGAAAAAAGAAGATAAGTTGTTTTGGTCAACAACGATTAGTAAAGTGGTTTTTGCCGGTAAAGTTAGTTTGTTGTTCAAGCTGATGGTTTTGGTTTTGTGAGAAACTCATTGTTTTGATAGTGGGGCATTAATTTTTGTGGAACAAAATATCAGTTAATCGTGCCATTGGTTGGAATATGAAGCAGCTAGTTGATTCCATGGGGAGCTAAAACCACGAGTTTGAAAATGAGTCTTTGTTCTTTCTATTGTGAGTCTCATTACCCGTCAGGGTGAAGAAAAACTGCTAACAAGAACAGATTTTAAAAAAACAAGTTTAGAAAAGCGTTTGCGATTCAAAAAGGGTAACATAACGGCAAATTTCATAAGAGTTTGATTAAAGTTGAAAGTACTTCTTAAAAAATCACAATAAATGAATCATTACCTCAAAAGTGGTTTTGGCTGTTTTCCAATCGTAAAAGCTTTGTGCAACTTAACAGTTATTGTTTTGTGCTAGGAACTGTGAAATCTTACCTTGTTATAGACAAGTCCATTAATTGCTGCACACAGTTTCATGGACCAAGACTCAATTAGGAAGTTTCCATGCTGTATAGTAATGAACTTGACCGTGCACACTCCACTTAGGGCTAGAATGTATAGAGCTGATGAATGGACACTCTTTGATGGATCAGCCAGCATTCTTAGGAACAAACCAAGCGTCAACGGGAGCACTACCAGTGAAATTGCTTTCAAGATAAATACGAAACTTAATAGAAAATAAGACTTTACAGGAACGAAACGTAAAAGAACAATCCACAACCGCGGCGACCTTCTGTTCTTGTTGGCATCTTCAATTTCCTTTCGCCATTCGGAATTCAGAAACTCAGTCAAATGTTTCGTGTCGCTGTTCTTCAGGAGAGGGAACAAGTCTTCATCTTCTAGTGTTTTCTTTCTACCTTTTGTAAGCAGAGATTGAATCCATCCAAATACTAAAACAGAAAAGAAGTTGGCAGTGTCTCTTGGGTTGACACATGATTGTATCGAAGATGTTTTGCCTCTCAATTCTTGCTGCAGAACACTCTTTGAAGCCGCACAATCTTTTGCCTCCATGCTACAGTTGTTGAAGGCTGAATATTTCACTGTTGTTTAATTCCAAATAATAAGCATAACTAGCACAGGCGTTTAGAACGTAGAAATCATGTCTAAAGCCCGTGTACCGAGTTTGCTTTCTATTTGCAGCTTTCCGCGTCTTAATCTTTGATTCATTACATTGTTTGCATTCTAATTTCAGCATTATGCAATATAAACAACGACAACAACAACAACAAAATAAGCTGTTTGCTAAAAAGTTTGGTCGATCAGTAGCTCTTAAAAGCGACTCTTTGATTGCTCATCGGACAACAACGACAGAGATAGCAAACACCAAATTAAGGAAAGGCAGACCGCGGAATCTGCAGACCACCACCTTATCAAAATAGAGAAATTTCACGTTTACCCAAACAATCTGGTTAATCGTATTAGTTTTTTATGTGGCCCAGAAATACATGCACAAAATTTCAATTCAAATATTAGACAAAAGTTCTTATTATTCTGTACTCTCTGAAACGATGGAGGATTATAGTTTACAATGTGTGGATACGAGACTGAACAATTAGACCAATCATCTAAATATAGGTGTTTTATACAGATGAATAGATCAAGTTCACAAACAGTCGTTAGTCAAAAACTCGATATTTTAAACGCAGACTTTGAAATAATGAAACGTAAAGTAATAAAGTATGTTATATTAAGTGAATATGTGAATGATAAGAGCAGACCTTAAGCTTGTTCTACATTTCCAACTTTACACCCACAGTGATACCCAGGCTAGATAAACAAAAAAGATTACAGATTAACATATTTCAAAGAGAATAACTGTTGGATATAACGCTCTCGATTGACTTGGATTGTGTCTAAATATTATAAGCTCTATTTTTTTCGTGGTACCACGAGTCAACTTTTGGATTCCATTTATTCGTCTATTTTTCTTTTTTTTTCTTCATGTCGCGATTAGCGATTCGGTCCAGTACTGCCATATTTAGGGATTTGTCCCGGTCCCACGCAGTCAGTGCCCACTAATGGCTTCAAAGGTTAAAACCTCACTTCAGTCTCCACTCGTACCACGAGTAAAGGCTTAATGAGCCTCTTGTTTTGTCAAAAATTAGAAATTATCAAAAAGAAATTTCAACGTGTTATTCTTTCTAGCTGTTGTTTATGAAAAAAAAACCTCAGGGAACATTTCAATAAATACCTACCTAGAACTTCTTCAACTTCATAAACATTTCAATGAGAACACTTAAATTAATAAATTATGGATGACTTATAAGAACCCTTGAAGTTGTTTTAAAAAGTATTCTTTACTGAAAGAAATGCTTATTACGTTAAACAGTGCTTTGCAACAATTTTGCCATCTGAGAAAAATCGCATCCAACCACAAGTAAAAATCGATTATCCTCTTGTGTTACTTTTGGCACCTTTCTCCTTTGCAGTTGGTAGTCGCTCTGCTGCAATTGTATTTAAAAATTGTTTACAATCCATATAATAGATGCAATAATACATGGACTCTGGGGATCGGGATGTGGTAACGCCGGGTCTCGTGTTCAAACTCGATAACTTAATTGTTTGCTTCATTCTCTCCTTGAATATCGACTTGAATACTCAAAGATGCATTCCATATATCTGCACCGCCAAAGCTTTTTTCCGTGTGTCGGCTTCCACGACGTCAAAAGCAAACTTAAAAATAATTTTGATCCGAAATACTATTCAAAACGAACTTTACAACTAAACAATGAGACTCAGCCAAGCTGAGCTGAGATTAATCACGATAATGTTTGTTTCAAGACATTAAACTCCCAGCTAAAAAACAAATGTTGGCCTGTTTCTCTTTGCAACTGAAAAGATGTAATGTAAAATTGGTGCTAAAACACGTTGACAAGAACTTTTTAGAACTTCTTTAAAGCTACTGTTCAATTTACAACTGAAAGAATAGGCCAAAATAATATTGTTAGCCATATGGGTAGTCTGACCAGAAGTAAGACTTTAAAACCGCCGAAAACAAAATGGTGATCATACCTCATATACAGAGCGAGATTATGAAACAGAACAATTTCACTGGAAGTAGGGGAGCTCCAAAATTTTAAGGGTTTTTTCTCTAGACGATTTTTATGTAAAAACCATGCGAAACTCAAGGTTCTAACTTGGGCAGTTTTTTGTCCACTAATATAAAGTTTAGTAATTTTATAGCTAAATAGATGAACTTCAAAACCGCGCGCGCGGTTTTTTGAAAAATTTAAAACTTTTTAAACAATCACGATAAAACCACGCCGCTTTCGATTATGAAAGTGTAATTTCTTGTTTTTAGCTGTAAAATGCAAACCAAGCGAAATAATAATTTTGGAAATCGAAAATTTAATACTAGCTTCCGTGTCAAAGGAATGTCGAGCCAATGTTTCTTTAGGCATATGATATGTTGTGCTTTTATGTATGAATCTTGGTGAACATTTTTAGCACTGCTTTGTCCTAATTGTTTATTAAAACAGTGCGCTTCGTTTTTTGATTGCCGTTCCAGATAAACTGGAATAACAAGCGTTTGATTTCTTTAAGTAGGGATGCGTCGACTAAAAATAATATTTGTTCGGTAGCGTAGTTCGGAAATACTAAGTGTTTTTATAGTTTTTGATAATTACACCATTTCCACTATTTCAAAGTGTTTGCGATTGATTGGTAGACACTGTCAAAATTGAGAGTATAATCTAAACCTTCGTAATAAGTGAAGAAAACTCCTAATATCTTGATAGGCGTAATCTCATACTGTAATGAGACTTCACAGTATTCAAATCCAATCAGGAATCGTATTTGTTATTCTTTAAAGTTTTCGTCAGCCTCCTTCATTTAAATAGTGAAAACCACTGTGTTTGCAACGTCTTTTGAAGTGACTATTTTCTGCACAGAAAAGCTTAACACTGAACAACATCACTCAATCAGACAAACTTTTGTTAGACCAAAATAGAGTGCCCTATTTCAATTTCCCGCAAGGTGTTTGTAAAACGAACTGCAGAACTCATTTCCGCAACAGTTGAAAACAATTTTAGAGAGATTTGTTGGTACGAAAAATTACTGATAGCAAAATTTGTTAAAAAGTGTTGCGATAAACAACAAAACTTCCTTGTGTAACATGAACCACAGCCACCAACTCAACGCTTCGATTGATGTTTCTGGGGCTTCATCTACTCGAACGACAGCCTTGATTGTTGTTGAGTCGTGTATCTTTGTCCTTCTCAATGTTGCAACCCTTGTTGGTAACTCGCTGGTTTGTCTGGCGTTTTGCAGAAACCCATCACTTCGTACGGTTACAAACTACTTTCTGCTGTCACTTGCCCTCACCGACTTGTCCATGGCTTTTTCAGCAATGCCAATGAATATTGCATTGGTCATTACATCAAACAGATTTGTGAACTACCTGAGTTGCAAGTTCTACTATTTTTGCATAATCGGTTTGTCGGGAGCTTCGTTGTGGACGGTGATGCTGTTGGCAATCAACAGATATTTCCGCGTTGTTCGACCCGCGCTCTATGCAAACACTTTTTCCAAAAAACGTTCTGTAGCCATGGTGGTCTGTGCGTGGATTGTAACAATAGTTATCGTCGTCGTTTTGGATTTAACAATGAGGAAGCAATCTCAAACGTTAACCGATGAATCAGTTACATCTTGTCACCAGTTACGTAAAAACACCGGCGGATCATCCAATCCCTATTTCGCCATAACTATGCAGATCCTATCTGTAATCTATATAGCTGTTCCCAGTGTAACCATCACGGCGTGCTACATAAAGATCTACCAAACCATTCGCCAACACAACACTGCAGCCGCTCCATCGTCACAAAGGGGACACTCTTCCTATGGAGTGGAAGAGGCGAAGATAACAAGAATGCTGACTATTGTCGTAGCTGGATTTTATCTCTGTTGGCTGCCGCAACTAGTTACTTTCATTTTACTTACCCTAAGTTTAATTGGAGAAAGTGCTATCAAATACCTGAACTTTTACTTTACTTTTCCACTTTTTGCTAGCAGTGCTATCAATCCTTTGGTTTATGGGGCAATGAGTCAATCATTCAGAAACGAATTTTTGAAAATACTGTTTAACCACTGAATTTGAGAAAGTCGGCCATGTATCGCAAATAATTATGATCCTTTTACATAAGTGTAAAAATGTCAAAATTGCTTGAAAAAAGCAACGTATCATTTTCCTACTTGGTAAGAAATTAAACAGCAAGTAGAGTAAAGGTAGACGAAAATCCTTGCGTGCAGTTCTGACGCCCATTAAAGTATTT